>JASPKZ010008872.1:0-140000 GCA_030220185.1 Diploptera punctata | reverse complement strand
TACATACATACATACATACATACAATACATCCATACATACATACATACATACATACATACATACATACATACATACATACATACATACATACATACATACATACATACATACATACATACATACATACATACATACATACTACATACATACATACATACATAACCAATACATACATACATACATACATACATACAATACATACATACATACACCCTACATACATACATACATACATACATACATACATACATACATACATACCTACATACTACATACATACATACCATACATACATACATACATACATACATACATACATACATACATACATACATACATTACCATACATACATACTACATACATACATACAATACATACATACACACATACATAACATACATACATACTACTACATACCTACATACATACATACATACATACATACATACATACATACCTACATACAATACATACAACATACTAGCAATACAGAATACATACATACATAACATACATACAATACATAGCAATACATACATCATACATACATAACATACATACATACATACATACCAACACATACATACATACAATACATACAATACATACATACCTACATAACAAACATACATACAATACATACATACATACCATACATACATTACATACATACATACATACATACATACATACCATAACATACATACATACATACATACATACAGACATACATACATACATACATCCATACATACATACATACATACATACCTATAATACATACATACATACATACATAAGACATACACACATACATACCATACATAACATACATACATACATACATACATACATACTCCTACATACATACATACATACATACATACATACTACATACATACATAAACATACATACATACATCTACATACATACATACATACATACATCATACATACATACTCATACATACATACAGACATACATAATACATACATACATACATACATACACTACATACATACATACATACTACACTACATACATACATACATACATACATACATACAACCATACATACATACATACATACATACATACATACATACAAAATTACATACATACATACATACATACATACTCCTACATACATACTATACATACATACATACATACATCATACATACATACATACATACATACATACGATACATACATACTCATACGATACATACATACATACATACATACATACCTACATACATACATACATACATACATACTACATACATACATACATACATACATACATACATACATACATACATACATACATACATCATACATACATACATACATACACATACATACATACATACATACATACATACATACATAATACATACATACATACAATACATACATACATACATACATACATACATCACATACATACATACATACATACATACATACATACATACATACATACATACATACATACATACATACATACATACATCAATACATACATACATACATACATACATACATACATACATACATACATACATACATACATACATCACACTACATACATACATACATAACATACATACATACATACATACATACATACATACATACATAAGAACTTTATTAAACTAAATGTAAGATACATACAATATTATTTACAAATATCGATCGCACGGGCAGTAAGCCGTACGTGCTGTTGACAGTTCGTTACAATAAGTTGATGTTTGGTAATAATATACTTAAAACAAAACAAAAAACAAAAAAGAACACAATAATATTACAATTAGATATCAATACAATTACATTATATATTTACTTAGTTATGTAGAATTATTAGGAATTAATAGTATTGCAATTTGTCATCATATTTATTCATTCCTGAATAAGTGTTGTTCTTATTTTCCCGCGTTTTGTCCAGAAATCTACCCAGAGTTTATCCATTTTCTCTGGGTTTACCAGTAACTCGTAGCATGCCAATCTTCTACGATTTGAATTTAGAAATCTTTCCGGTAATAACTGATGCCTCCAATATTCTAAATAGTTACATTTTCCTAATATATGTATCTCGTCTTCAATTCTCCCGCATATTTGATATATTCGCATATCGTGATCGTCGCTAAGTTTTAAAAATGTCCATGCCGCTAACCTGAACCTAGCAAGACTTGCTCTCTTTTTAAATCCTAGATTGAGTATATAAAATTATTTTCCGCAAACTTGTTTTAGGTCTCTTTGTAAAATCAATGATCGTTTTCCCGCACATTCGGCCAAATTATTTTGTCGGTTTATATTTAAGTACCTCCTTCTTATTTTTCTCCACACATTCTTGCGGTTTTCAGTCCTTTTTCCCATACCAACCCATCCCAATCTTTTGGAGTTCTCTCCTAACCTGGTCTGCCCAGAATTTTCCATTTGCATTCCTAATTTGGTGGTCGTAACATATACGTGGTACAGTCATTACGTTTTGAGATTGAGCGCATAGTGGCGCTGTGGTGCACCATAGCGCATAGGTGGAGCCGTTGTATGGTACCGTGTTAGTTGTTAGTTAGACGCTCGTCCCAACAAGAGACAGTTGAGTACATGCACTACAAGCAGATTACTACGGTCTTTGTTGTAACAGTGATTTGAATGCGCTCGTCGGAACTCGAGTTGTCACAGTTTGAGCAATGGGCAAACATCACGTTCTGTCAGAGATTAGGCAAAACAGCTGCCGAAACGTTTCAGATGATGCAGCAAGTTTACGGTGAGGACGCATTGAGTCGCAGTGTTGTGTTTACGTGGCATCGACGTTTTATGCAAGGAAGAGACAATTTTGAACATGATGTGCGTACTGGCAGGGCACAAACAATTCGACTGAACGCAAGATCGAAGAAGTTGCGACGTTGGTGCGTGCTAACCGCTCCCAATCCGTAGATGATCTCGCAGCTGCATTAGGAGTCAACCATGGTACTTGCTACAAAATTCTGTCTGATGACCTGAACATGTATCGTGTTATCCAGCACAATGAATCCTGTCGCAAGATCAACGTGATGATCGCATGGCGACTTGTGGTGTCCTCATCAGTAATGCTGACGATGATTCGACGTTTCTGAACCGGATAATAACTGGAGACAAGATATGGTGTTCCTTTGCGATCCGCAACTGAAACGACAGTCCGCTACTCGAAAACGCCATTATCACCACGACAGAAAAAACCGCAACAAGACAGGTCAAAAGGCAAGGTGATGCTTGAAATGTTTTTTTATTCAAATTGAATGTTTCACATGGAATACATCCCAGAAGGTGCAACTGTAAACAAAACCCACCCCAAAGAGATCCTTGGCCGTTTACACGATTCAATTCGCCGTAAGTGGCCTGAGCGTTGAGCGCATTCGTACAGTTTACATAAGGAGGCCAAAATGAACCCACAGCACGAGCAAGCAGGGAACTTAACATTCCTCAACCAAAGGTATGGAGAGTTCTGAACATGAAGCAATACGAACTGCAGTTATTGCATACGTTGCATCCTGACGACCATAACAAAAGGTACGAATTTTGCATTAGCATGCTAGATGATATGGAAGAAGACAATTTTTCTGGATGATTATTTTTTTCCGTTGAGTAAATTTTTCACCTTTCTGGTAAATTTAATAGGCATAATGTTAGAATTTTGGGGCACGCCGTAGCGTAGTGGTTAAGACACTGAGCTACAAGCCGGAGGGTCGGGGTTCAAGTCCCGTTGGGGTCAGGATTTTTAAACTGACCCAAACCCTTTGGCGGCACTATGACCCTGGTGTCGACCCAGCCTCTAACGGAAACGAGTACCAGATGCTTATTTGGGGGTAAAGGCGGCCGTCACGCAGGGCTGACAACCCGGCTGACATAAAGGGCCGATTGTCTAGAAAAAGTGGGAGCCTTAACCTCCTACTACCCAAAGGGCCTCCGAGCCTGTTGTGGGATCACTTTACTTTTTTTTAAATGTTAGAATTTGTAAGTAAAGTGATCCCATAACAGGCCCGGAGGCCCTTGGGGTAATAGGAGGTTAAGGCTCCCACGTTTTCTAGACAATCGGCACTTTATGTCAGCCGGGTTGTCAGCCCTGCGTGACGGCCGCCTTTACCCCCAGAACAAGCGTCTGGTACTCATTTCAGTTAGAGTCTGAGTCGACCCCAGGGCCATAGTGCCGCCACAGGGTTTGGGTCAGTTTAAAAATCCTGACCCCAACGGGACTTGAACCCTCGGCCCTCCGGCTTGTAGCTCAGTGCCTTAACCACTACGCTACGGCGTGCCCCTGTTAGAATTTGAGCAAGTAAAAATCCTATGTCAGTTATTGAACCTGAAAGAGATTCATCTAAGATTAACGTCTTCTGTGCCATATCTGTAAACAAATTTTATGGACTTTTCATCCTTTGGAGAAAACGGTGACAGAAATAATCTATCAAGGCATGCTTGAAAACTGGTTATTCAATCATCTTGAAGAAGACTGATATGATTTCATCTTTATGCAGGATGGTATCCCGCCTTATTTCTCTAACCCGTCCGACGTTGCGTGAATAGCATGTTGGATTGGAAGAGAAGGAGCAGAAAATCAACTTCATCGCCGGTGGTCTGCCAGGTCACCAGATCTAACCCTGTGTGATTTTTATATATAGGGTTACGTAAAATACAGTGTTTTTGCTCCCTATGCCTGACGCTCTTGAAAATCTCCGACATCGAATTGTTGAAGCTGCGAATTCTATAACAAAATACCAGCTGATTCTTGTGTGGCATGAAATGAGCCACCGTTTTCATATTTATAGTGTAACACATACTGCTCATATTGAATACATAAAATAGTATAATTTGGAATTTTCTCTTTCCTGGAACGTTGGAATTATGTTTAAATTGTTTATAGTTTAAAATAAATAAATGCTTGAAGTCCGTTCCTCCTTTCTGAACAGCCTTGTATATATGTGACATAATATATGTGAAAATAATATGTGTGTTTAACATTGTATTGTTATTTTATATTTAAGGTAAATTTTATTAATACAGTAAGCAAGTGAATGAATTTATTTAGAATATATTTGGAGAATATCATAATGATTTGAACTACAATCCTTCAAATTAAATTATTAATATTACGAGAAATATGCGATTGTCCCTTATTCGACATCCTCGATGGTAGGACCTTCATCCTGATCTGAAGTGCCTGCATTAGGCACAGAATAACCTCTATGTATCTTATTCATTACAGGCATACAAACTAGTTCCAATTCTTTTCTCTTGTTGTCAAAATCATCTTTTTCAGCAAGTTCAGTGGTATCGAGCCAAGACATGATAGCTGCGCATTTCTTACTTATCTTAATGCGATCTGCTTCGGAAATCTTGTTCTTTAAGTTCTCGTCTTCAATTGTATTTTTTATGTTGTATAAATAAGACTCCAGATTGTTCTTGGCAGCTATTCGTTCTTTCTGCTTCTCGTCTTCTTGGCGATATATTTCGGCTTCTCTCACCATCCTTTCAATCTGACCCTTTGCGAGACGACCTCTATCGTTAGTAATTGTGATTGCATTCTGTCTTCTTGTGGACTGATCTACTGCAGTAACGTTCATAATCCCATTAGCATCTATGTCAAAAATTATCTCAATTTGAGGAACTCCACGTCGTGCAGGAGGAATTCCAGACAGTTCGAATCTTCCTAGAAGGTTGTTATCTCTAGTCATTGCCCTTTCTCCTTCATATACTTCAATGGATACTCCTGGCTGATTGTCGATGTAAGTAGAGAATATCTTTGTCTCTCTTACGGGAATAATAGTATTTCTTTCTATTAATGTCGTCATAACGCCTCCAGCTGTCTCTATGCCCAAAGACAGAGGAGTGACATCAAGAAGCAACACATCCTGTACAACACTTGAGGCATCACCATGAAGTATGGCCGCTTGAACGGCAGCACCATAAGCTACAGCTTCGTCAGGATTAATAGATTTGTTTAGTTCTTTCCCATTAAACATGTTTTGCAACAGTGATTGAATTTTTGGAATACGTGTGGAACCTCCAACAAGTACAATTTCATGGATTTTTGACTTCTCCATTTTGGCATCACCTAAAGCTTTTTCTACAGGAACCAACGTACTTCTGAAAAGATCAGAATTAAGTTCTTCAAATCGAGACCTTGTGATTAAAGAGTAAAAATCTACCCCTTAGAAAAGAGAGTCTATTTCAACCGTGGCTTGCGTAGATGAAGATAGTGTGCATTTTACCCTCTCGCAGGCTGTCCTAAGACGACGAAGAGATCGCTTGTTACCTTCCATGTCCTTCTTATACTTGCGCTTAAATTCTTGGCAGAAATGACTTACTAATCGGCTATCAAAATCTTCACCTCCTAGATGTGTATCCCCAGCAGTAGCTTTTACTTCGAAGATTCCATCAGCTATTATTAAAATGGATACGTCGAAAGTCCCTCCTCCGAGATCAAATACTAAGATGTTTCCCTCTTGTGGACCCTACAATTAAGTGTTGAAATAATTACTGTAGATTATTTCCAAGACTGAAAGCTTTAATATAAACTGATATAAAAACAAACATATTGTAGTATAGCCTTATGAACAAACATTAAATTTGCTTATGAAGATACCAATTGTGGAACCGTATTTTAATTTAAAAATAAATAATTTATCCTAGGTAATGCCACGAGTGATTTCCAAATTCACGATGTCAAGAAGTGAAGAGTTTATTTATCTAGAGAATTTGGAAATCAAGAGTGGCATTTGTTAGGACTATTTAACGAATAAAATTAAGCTATTTACTCACAAATCATTATTTAGATATAGTTATTTTAAAATATTTGTATATTTAATGTAAACGGCGATATTTGAAAACAAATCAGAAACGTTTATAATGTTTAATTTGTTAATCACTGCAACCAAATCATATTATTTATTGCTAAAGTAACGCAATATTTTAAGAAAACACACTAGTGGAGAAAAAGAAACATATAAAACTGTTTATAACCAACATTATAGGTTATTAATTAATTTCTGATCTCCTATGATGTAAATACGTCAATTATATTTTTCTAGAACGTAAATTCCTGAGAAATAATACGTTTAAGAAAGTGCAAACAGTGTTTTTTTTGTGGTATAATCAATTACTACAAGTGTTTTCTATCATACCCCGCAAGAAATATGGTTGGTTGGTATCTAATGTCGAGCACTTGATAATGAAATCATTCGCTCTCTTGCACTCCAATATTTAGCAGAAAAGCTGGTCTCTTCTACAAAAGCTGGACAACGGAGGAGATATATCTGGTTACATTCGTGGACTATATATATATATATATATATATAAACAATCTGACAGCTACTTGCATTCTAGGATTCTTACATTTTTATACATACAATATTGTTATATTCAACGCATTTCTTAGAGAGTTGGTCACCGTAAAATAATGCTCTGACCTATTCAGCATGTTCTTTAATATGATAAAATTAAGTTGATAATATCGAGGTGAAACACGACTGTGATTGGTTGTAAATCAAAATTCATTGAAATGTAATTGGTCATAGACTCCAATTTTGGGCATGAGTTAAATAGTCCGAATACATTTCATTACATTATGCTCATGTCAGTCATCGCAATGACTCTCAATGATCACCCCTCTGGTCTCAGATTGAGCCATTAAATGATGAAAACCAGTGAAAAGGAATAAGTACAACACAGTGAACAATTTTATCATTATTGATTCCCACAAACTCATTTTTTTGTACAAACTGTAATTACCTTTCTGTCCAAACCATAAGCTATAGCCGCAGCAGTGGGTTCATTGATAATCCTGAGGACGTTGAGGTTGGCGATTTGGCCCGCATCCTTGGTTGCTTGGCTCTGAGAATCGTTGAAATATGCGGGCACGGTGATGACAGCATCCCTAACAGTCTGCCCAATGAATGCTTCAGCAATCTCCTTCATTTTGGTAAGAACCATGGAAGAAATTTCTTCGGGATAGAAAGTCTTGGTCTCTCCCTTAAACTGAACCTTGACTTTTGGTTTTCCTCCTTCACTTATAACGGTAAACGGCCAATATTTCATATCAGCTTTAACAGACGGATCATCGAAACGTCTTCCTATCAGCCTCTTAACATCTGAAATATAAAACAGGAACATTTTCTTTGTATAATGCATCTGCTGCTATACGTAAACTTCATGTATCTTACGTAGTTCGTAAAATCATCTACTTTCTAAACCAAATTATATATCCTACTCTCAAATAAAAAAAACATAAATTGTAACTTAAATTGCACATATTAATATATATATATATATATATATATATATATATGCATAACACGACTGGTCTAGAATACCCTTGGTTGATAATCTTGGGGATGATAATCCAACTGCTGTTCTCACTTACATATGTGTCAGTATATTACAGGACTTAGTAAGGCCGTTTCTAACTGTGGAATTTTATATGAATTCGGGTCATTCCAGGACGACATAAACTGTAAAATTCGTGTACTCAAATACCCGTTGCGAGTAATCCAAGGTGAACAAACAATGCTTAGAGCAATTTGTTACGACCACCAAATTAAAAACATAGATGTTAAATTTTGGGCAGACGTGGTTAGGAGAGAACTCCAAAAGATTGGGATGGGCTGGATGTGGGAAAAAAGGGACTGAAAATCGCAAGAACGTGTGGAGATAAATAAGGAGGAGGTACTTAGATATAAACCAACAAGATACTTTCACCGAATTTACAGGAAAACGCTCACTGTGTTTACAAAGAGACCTAAAACACGTGTGGGGAAAAGAATCGTGTAAACTCAACCTAGGATTTAAGGAGAGATCAAGGCTTGCTTGGTTTAGGCTAGGGGCATGGAAATTTCTAAAAGTTAGCGACGATCACGTTATGCGAATATATGTCCAATGTGCGGGAACTTTGAAGATGAGATACATATATTAGGAAAATGTAATGATTTAGAATATTGGAGACGTCAGTTATTACCGGAAAGATTTCTAAATTCAAATCGGGAAAGATTGGCGTGCTACGAGTTATTGGTAAATCCAGAAAATTGGATAAACCTCGGTAAATTTCTGGACAAAACGCGGAAAAATAAGGACAACACTCATTCATGAATAAATATATGTTTATCAAAATGCAATGCCATTAATTCTTAACAATTATATATAAATTAATTAGTGTATAATGCTATTGTGTTATTATTTAATTGTAACATTATTGTGTTTTCTTTAAGTAATTGTAATGTTAATGTTTTTTTTAGTGTATAATGCTATTGTGTTATTATTTAATTGTAATATAATGTGTTTTCTTTATGTAATTGTAATGTTATTGCTGTTTTTGTTGTTTATTTTTCTTTACACTGGTACCAATTATTACTTTATTGTAACGGACTGTCAACAGCACGTACGGCTTACTGCCCGTGCGACCCATATTTGTAAATAATATTGTAAATATCTTACTCTTTGTCTAATAAAGTCCTACTACTACTACATATGTGTCAAATACAAAAGTGTTCAACCAGCCAATGTAAGGGTGACATGTGGTCAGAATATCGAGTTCAATAACCCTTGAAGTTGTTTTTTTTTAAATTTCACTGCATACCGAAAACTCCTCAAGTTGTTGGATTGGCACCGCTCCCATACACAGACCAAAATTGACCATTTTTCTAATAAACATATGGGGATAATACCGCATTTCAGGTTTTAATATAAAAATATAGCTTAAAATTATACTATTATCAGAGGAAAACTTGGAGTAACAAGTTTAAATGAAGATATACAAAGATACCAACAAGAATGGAAAAATCATCTGAGGAGAATGGCAAGAAATAGACTTCCAAAATTGGCATTCCAATATACCCCAACTGGACATAGGGACCAAGGAAGACCAAAACATCGGTGGAAAGATCAAGACCATCTTCGCTAGGTTTACCGTACAGGCCACATGGCCTAAAACGAATTTGTTCATGATGATGAAAATTATACTTCTCATACTTTATTCTTTTATTTTTTATTTTTTTACTGAAGGTAACGGAATATAAAAATTAAAACTTGTTTTGAAATGAACAAGGAGAAAATCGCATAAAATTAGATTATATTAAGATAGCTACTTAGACTTGAAGAAATAAATATCTAATATGGAAATGTATGTTCAGTTTTTCAGATTTTCAAAACTATGATGTATTTTCATTTCAAAAAACTCAATATTTATAGTGAAATATTAAATGAAAAGTTTCATCGATGAAAATGACAAGTATATCAAGGACCCGGTTTCTATGATTAAATTGATATAACGATGATTTTTTTTATTCTGGTTATATATAATTTAGATTAGATTCGTGAGCACAAGTAAATGCTATTTGAATTGAGACCTAAATAAATCCAGTTAAGCTGAGGCAAAATACAAGTACTGCTTCAAATAACTCCCTTTAGGCCTACTTTTATTTGCAGCATCTACGTCTGCTGTCCTTGACCTTCAGTGCTCTCTTGGCCAGGAATTCGATTGTATATGAATCCGTGAAACGATTATAGCATTTGACAAAGTCATTATGAATCACCACAATTGAGTTTGCTATAAAATAATAAAACATGCACCTGAGATCTCAGTAGTCCTCAATTAGCTAACATTGCAGTTAAAAATTTCGATAGCCTATCGGAACATGCTCGATCATCAGCAATTAAAAGTACAATTTCTAATGATGGAACATATACCAAAAGGCCTTCAAAGTTTTTTTACTGATAATTTACTTGGTTAACGATGACTGAGATCTCAGGTACATATGTTATTACCGTATTGGCCCGAATGTAAACCGTGTATATTTTCCAAATGTTCTCTATCTTCGGGTATTTACAGTTTCTGCCGTCTTCCCGTGCCAAACCTCCAAAGCCTATGATCTTGGGCAACTTTAATGCTTAGCCCTCTTGCTTGCATTACTATCTTCATGTTTTCTTTCCATGTTAACTTTGGGCTCCCTCTTTTCTTCTTTCTGGTCGGTTGCCAGTGATATATTAGCTTCGGCCATCGCTCATCTTCCATTTTAAAAATGTATCCTAACTACTTTAATTCGTTCTCCTCAATTCTTTCAATTATGCTTTCTTCTGCTTCCATAATGTTTCTGATTTCCTTATTTGTGACATGTTCTAATTTTGACTTCCTGGCACTTCTGTGTAAATAATACATTTCTAGAGCTATTAGTCTATTCTTGTAGTATTTATTGATTGTCCATACCTCACTTCCATACATTGCAACAGATTCCACCAATGTTTTAAAATATATTTTTTTGTGTCTTTCCAAATATGCTTATCCCACCATATGGAATTTAATGATTATATTATTTTGTTATTCAATTCAATTCTATGCTTTATGTTCTCTTTGCCTATACCTTCAATGTTATCCATAATTATTCCCAAATATTTAGTTTGTTTGAATTCCTTCTTTCAATATTAAATTTTCTCTTTCACGGCTATTTATTGCCAATTTTTTTTTGTAAATTTACTATGAAACCCCATGATTAATATGTGTTTTTCAACCTTTTTATCATGAATCCTATATCAAATTCGTCTTGCGCTAAAACCACTTGATCATCAGCAAATTGTAATGTCAGCACAAATATGTTACCTATTGGGATACCTACACATTTGCAGCTTTGTTTCCATTTCATTAATATAGATTCTACGTAAAATATAAAATAAGATTGGTGATAGACTGCACCCTTGTTTCAATCCCTTTGTGGTTTTATAGGATTAAATATTATATTTCCAATTTTAACATAAGCCGTGTTATCTTTATAAATTTGTTTAATAATTTCAATTAGATTTCTATCAATATTGTTATTCTCTAATACTTCCCATAATTTGTTCCTGGGAATTGAGTCATAAGTTGTTTTTTCTAAATCTATCATTGTCAAATGGGTTCTTCTCCAACTGCAGTCCGTTTTTCAATTAACTGTTGGATTACAAATATATTGTCAACACATGATCTTCCCGGTCTGAATCTATTTTGATCTTCTCCTATTTTGCCTGCCATATATTTTTGTACCTTAGTTTTTAATAACTTCGTAAATATTCTATATAATGTATTATTTATACTTAGTTCTCTATAATTTTTTTGCTTCTCTTCTATCACGCTTCTTGTATATTGGTATAATGTAGCTTATTTTCAATTCATCAAGAATCTTCTCTATTCAATACACTTAATAAACAAGTCCCTCAATTTACCTATTAAATGTTCTAGTCCATATTTAAATAAATTAACTCATTGGGTACGTTTCCTGGCCCTCGTGCCTTTTTATTCTTTACGGTGAATTTATATTTCCATATCTATTGCATCAAATTCCAGTGTGTTCATTTCTGTAGTTGGATTTTCTATAGTTTCCATAAACTCTTTTCTACTTTCTGGTAATAAAGCTTTGTAATATTTTTCTGCGTCAGATTTTACTAACAAATTTATCCTGCTGGATCCTTGGTTGGTTTTTAGTATTTTTAAAATCTCCATACTTCTGGTGATTGTGGTCCTCCTATGTAACTTTCTATTTCTTGGCATTTGCTTTACCATGTTTTTTTTTTCCTTCTTCTATAACTTCCCTTTTATCTTTTGTGTTTGTTCTCTTGTATTCTATCCAATTCTCTGTTGTTTTATTTTACCAACCATTCTAAGTAGCACTTTTTCTTCTTTTTGGTTAATTTTTCAATATTATCAATCCACCAATCTTGTGTATTTTGTTTTTATTCATTGTACCTAATGCTTTTTTCGCTGCCGAATGTATTACTTCCTTTAATTGATTATGTTCCTCTTCTACGTCGTCCTTGTAATCCAAATTCTCAATTTTTGCCTTCAGTCTTTCTTTATATAGGTTTCTGATACTATCCTGATTAAATAAATATAATTAAAATTTTTCTTCCTGCTTCAGTTGCTTTGTTGATTCCCTTGCGTCATGATGCACTTTTTTTTCCTGTAAGGAATTTGGGGATGATCTGTACTGTGAGTAGATAGTGGTGGAACCGCAGTTTACTCCTGTTTTAACCCTTGAGTCCTTAATAAACAAGGAAGTATTTTGCTTTACAATTGTGTAGTCTATTATTGATTTATTATTGAGACTAGTAAATTTTTGTTTATCCTTATAATCGAAAAATGTGTTCACTACCTTTAATTTATGTTGTTTGCACATCTCTATTATTCTATTTCCATTATCGTTGACTTCTTGTTCCCCGTATTTTCATACTACTTTCTAAAAATTAGCGACGATCACGATATGCGAATATGTCCAATGTGCGGGAACATTGAAGATGAGATACATATATTAGGAAAATGTAATGATTTAGAATATTGGAGACGTCAGTTATTACCGGAAAGATTTCTAAATTCAAATCGGGAAAGATTGGCATGCTACAGTTATTGGTAATGCCAGAAAATTGGATAAACCTCGGTAAATTTCTGGACAAAACGCGGAAAATAAGGACAACACTCATTCATGAATAAATATATGTTATCAAAATGCAATACCATTATTTCTTAACAATTATATATAAATTAATTAGTGTATAATGCTATTGTGTTATTATTTAATTGTAATATGATTGTGTTTTCTTTATGTAATTGTAATGTTATTGTTTTTTTAGTGTATAATGCTATTGAGTTATTATTTAACTATAATATTATTGTGTTTTCTTTATGTAATTGTAATGTTATTGCTTTTTTTGTTGTTTATTTTTATTTACACTAGTACCAATTATTACTTTATTGTAACGGACTGTCAAAAGCACGTACGGCTTACTGTCCGTGCGACCCATATTTGTAAATAATATTGTAAATATCTTACTTTTTGTCTAATAAAGTCCTACTACTACTACTACTACTACTACTAGTACTACTACTTCATCACTGTTTCTTCTACCCACTTTCCCATTTACGTCTCCCATTAGTACTAATTCTTCATTACTTCGTACCTTCTCTATTTGTTCCAATATCAATGAATAGGATTTTCTTTCTGACTCTGTGCAGCATCAGCTGTTTGCGCGTAGACTTGTAAGAATATCATTATTCTTCCCATAAGCTTCAATTTAATCTTTAGGCCTCTTAGTTTCATACATGAATATTAAAGGTTCGGCTTGTTTGCGCAGCCGATAAATTTTCACATGTAATAGAAATTTCACATCGTTAATTTTCTAATTTTGAAATGGAGCAACAATGCCGCGCTTTGTTTTTGGAATTGCCAGCAGTCGGGTCGTATGGTATATTACGCAACAATATACTAATCTTCGGTATTACTGTAATCGTGCTCTTTGTACGATAGGTCAGATTAAAACAGTTGCTGTAGTACGTATCTACTACGGTAAATTTATTCTTCAGCAATGAGTGAAAATATCAAAACAAAAACTTCAACAAGCTTGGGAATTCGGCGCAGTTATGATGCTTGTTTCAAACTTGCAATTTTACGTTATGCTAGGAGTACGTCTAGTATATTTTACAAAGGTGGATGATCATCTAGCCAGTTTAGAGGTGGAATGTGATCTGCATGTGACTATCCGAGCCGTTATAGTTGGATCTGAACAAGGTATATCAAGAGGAAATATAAAATGATCTTTTAAAAATGAAGAATGGTATTTCACAATCGAAAGTTAACAAAATATTCGCCATGATTTTCAGGCAGAACATCTACATCAGATCAACATAATCGATTCACAAAGTGTAAAGCTGAGCAAGATGAATGTTACATGAACTGTGACAGACCAATCAGTGGAGTAAATGCAACGGTCAACTATAATAATAATAATAATAATAATAATAATAATAATAGTGTTTTATTTATTCTGGCAGAGTTAAGATCATAAGGTCTTCTCTTCCACTCAACCATCGCAAATTATAAGTATATATTTGACAATATACATATACACTATACTAATTATAAAGAGTTAAAATATATTAAATGTTGTAATGTAAATTTCATGCACATAAACATTTCATACTACAATAACAATAATAAGACTTTTGATAATATTCATAATTACAAAGAAATAAACGTTATCTAAGTCAAAACACAAAGTTATTAAGTCGAAGTTTCAATCTCCTTATGTGAGATCATTTTCAAGACATGGTTGTTTTTAAATTTATAATACATAGTTAACATCACCAAGACAATTTTGTTTTTTTTTTTTACAAATTTAAAATTTAAATTTATAATTAAAATATTTTAGCAAGGAATCATATGCTCCACACCATACATTTAAATCTTTTTGTTTGTTTAATACTTTAATTTGTTCTTTTTATATAGCTCATTTCTGCTATTAATTTTTTTTGTAATTGTTTTCTTTGTGTAAAATTTTTATGTAATTCAATTTCATTTTATGATTTTGATTAATTATATTAATAATAATGAAAAGCCCACAATGTGGACAATGTCAAGTTTTATTCACCAGCTCTTAATAAATTAAACTATTTATAACAATAATATTAAGATTAACACATACTTGCATTTGTTTTCTTTTAAACATTGTATAATCGTAAAATTAGTTTTGTATATCTCATTATTTTTCTTTGTTTTTATATACATTAGACAGGGACAGTCTACCAACAATTTAATTTATCTTCCTTGTATACATTGTATCATTAGTTTTAGTCTTAATCTTAACTATCATTAACTGGTTACTGTATTATATATTGTAATATAATAGATATTATCTTATTGATCAAATCTTCATTTAGTATAGTATTTAATAATAATAATAATAATAATAATAATAATAATAATAATAATAATAATAATAATGATTTATTTTAGCTGGCAGAGTTAAGGCCATAAGGCCTTCTCTTCCACTCAACCAGCGAATAGTAAAATTATGAGTTAATTGTACTGTTATATTCTGATGTAATTTATGTTTGTCCTGGTGAGTGAAAGAGAAGGCAACATGTCCTCAATTTCACCAGGCTAAATAAATAAATAAAGTTCTCAAATACTCGTAATTCTTATCTCTCCCTTAAATTAAGAGAGCATTGTTTCACATCCATGTAGTAAAACCGGAAAAAATACCGTATTGTATATTTAACGAGAGTTGTTCAATACTTTAACACGCAAAATTTTGGTTTTGCGATATTTGTTAGTTTTATGTGTCATGTATACGCTGTAAAAATTTCAAGGCCATTTCTCCCAGTTCCTCTCTGCAAGTGGTGTGTAAATCCAGGCATGTTCATTACCGCTTACTGCTGCAATGGAAGTGAACAATTACCCTCCTTATATATTCTGTTTTCGTCTCAATAAATATCCCTATGCAATGTTACAGGATGCCTGTGGAAAGTTTGTTCTTCCCTTTAGCACAACTTGAAGATCGTACCGGTATAAATTGTTTAAAGAGGAGAGACAATCGATTTCAAAAGAAGCTGCCCTCAGTATTACAGATTCTTACGGAAGAAAACAACTGCACTATTAATATCAGGCAGGATATCGAAAATGTTGTTGGTATCTTGCAAAAACCAAAGTGAAGTGCGTGCCCTCACACTACTTATAGGCCGGATTTAGCCCCGTATGACATTTTTCTATTCCCTACCTTGAAGAAACGCCTTAGCGAGAAGTGTTTTCCATCTTCAGAAGCAGTAGTGAAGACTGTGGAGGCGGTTTTCAAATTCCTGCCAAATCATTTTTTTTCAGTCTCTTTGTATTCTGACAGAAATTATTTGCCTACCTTTATATTTAGAATTGTTTGTAATTTTTGTTAGTAATACTGGGATGAACTGGTTTTGAGTTATCTAAATTTCTGGGACAAGTGCATTAAATTTTAAAGGAACCATCAAAATTGTGAGTATGGGTAAAGGTATGTTGCCAAAGAAAAAGATGTTCCTTTAATGAACAGCCCTCGAGGTTTGTCAGAGATGTTGGAATAACAAGATTCTCTGTAATTCATAATAGCGTGTGTGCCCAACTGAATTTAGGTTAGGCCCAATATTTTTCTCCACCTCATTCCTGTTTTTAATTATTTTTCCTAGATACAATTATTTGAATTTCGTCACTTCTTCAAAATTCATTCATTTGTTGTTAAATGTCCTATTAACCCTGTGTGCAGAAATCATGCCGTAAAAAGATTAAATAAGTACCTATATTGGGATCGAAACTTTAGACAAATATTTTTATAGGAATCCTACCTATTATTGATATATTTACTAGAACTTGTGCGCGCTCATTATACTGTAACTAAACTCACCAAAAATAGTGTTCTCCGGGTTCATTGCAACTTGGTTTTTGGCTGCATCTCCAATTAACCTTTCCGTATCTGTAAAAGCTATATAACTGGGAGTTGTACGATTCCCCTGTTCATTTGCGATGATTTCCACTTTCCCGTGCTGGAAAACTCCAACACAGGAATATGTGGTTCCTAGATCAATCCCAATTGCTGGAGCTCCTGACATGACTGGATCTGTAACTATGGAGAATGCGTTTTAAACAAATTTCGTTAAAATCGTTTTACAATCTTTTTTTTTCAAGAAAAAATCAAAACCTGCCATAATGTTTCTCATTCTCCCTATATCACTTTACATCCCCCTCTCTCTGAAACATAGGTACGTGTAGGTAGGTGTAGTGTCTTTCATGGACACAATCTATTAGAAAAAATATGATTTTGAATCACAAATATATTTTTTATAATAAAAAATACAAACGACTCACCGGATCGATGAGTTAATATTCATTCATTTTTAGTACTTAAATTGGCATTTCATATTGAAGATACATTGTTTAATTTATTTGAATCATTACTTAAATTTTCTTTCGAATTATATAAGTATGGCCATATATTTCGTTTGCAGCAAATAATAGAGAAGACAAAAATTAGAACACAAGCTCCCCATTTGGTGTTCATAGACATTGAAAAAGCTTATGACAGCGTCCCATTATCACAATTCTTATGGCTAACTTTGAAATTAAGCAAAATAAATCCTAGATCAAACCTATTCAAAATTTATATAAAAACTCATATACGAGAGTAAAAATAAGAAACTATTTGTCAAAAGGATTTGAAACCAACAAGTAATTACGCCAGGGATACAGTATATCTCCCACATTATATAAAATCTACACAGAAAAAGCTATAGAAAGTTAGAAAAACAAATGTAAACTATGGGAATTCAAATAGATGAGGATCAACAATATATTCCCACCATTGTTCTGATGATCAGCTTATTATGACATAAGAGTACGAAGACAAAGAATATATCACCCGAAAATTGATTCAAGAATATAACAAATGGGGACTAATGGTGAATATGAAAAGAAACCAAGTATATAGTCATAGGAGGCATTCGTCAAGATTTGATACTGGAAAATGAAATGGGGGTAATTAAACATATAGAGGAATACAAATATTTCGGAGTAAAAATTACAGAAGATGGGATGCAGGAAAAGGAAATAAGATCAAAGATAAATTCAGAAAAATATGCAATATCTGCCCTGAATGGAATATTATGGGATGAACATATAAAAAAAACTAAAGTTAAAATTTAAAAAAATTATGATTTATGGTTCAGAGGTTTGGACTATAAATTATCAGATGAAAAGAAAACTAATGGTAACAGAAATGGTAACATAAATGGACTATTGGAGAAGATCTGCTAGAATATCAAGGAGAGAGAAAATTAG
Source organism: Diploptera punctata (assembly GCA_030220185.1). Classification (NCBI taxonomy): domain Eukaryota; kingdom Metazoa; phylum Arthropoda; class Insecta; order Blattodea; family Blaberidae; genus Diploptera; species Diploptera punctata. The sequence continues at coordinate 121,368 of JASPKZ010008872.1, read as the reverse complement.
AAATGGTATTATAAAAGAGAACATGAATCTGCAAAAATCGATTTTAGAATTTTTCCAAGAAAAACAACTAAAATGATACGGGCATAATACGCGAATGGAGGATGAAAGATTACCAAAATATAATGGAATGGACGCCATCAGGAACGAGAAGGAAAGGACGACCAAATCTCACATGGATCCAAGGGATTAGAGAAACTTTGAAGGACTGGTAAATAGAGGAAGAACTGTGTTATGATAGAGATGAATGGAGGAAAAATATAAAACGAAATTGAAGACAAATCATTGGTGCCGAAAAAAATGTGTCAACAATGTTAAAACCGGAAATATATGTAAGTAACGTCCTACATTAGCTTATATTATATAATTCGTACGCGAATTTAAGTAATTTCTGCTTGTTCGAATTTATAACTTAAGTAACGTCTTACAGTATGCCCATCGCTGTGGTCTCGAGGTAGCGTGTTTACCTTCTCACGCAGCCGGTCCGGTTCGATCTCCGGTCGGGACAAGTTTCCTGGCTGATTTTTTCGGGGTTTTTCCTCGCCTACTAGATAAATGTCAGGAAACTTTAAGGCCCAAATTGTCCCCGAACATCATCTGGCCACCATTAACATATTCATTAAGTTTAGGATTAAGGCTTCTCCTGGAGCATCATTACCATAATCATCATCACCTATCATATATCATCGAGGCAGAGTACCTCCGCCTTCCAGGCGCCCCAAATTCAGACATGGGTTACAATAACACCATGCCAGGAGAGAATACCAAATTGTGGAAATGACAACACGATGGCATTAAATAAAAAATAATTTTAAATTTATAATAATTAATTTAATTTAAGTCAGTGATATTTTAATTTTAGTTATTTTTGTACAAACCATAAAGAAACAGCGTAAAATAAAATTATGTGGTACACTTTGTAAGCTAACTAAAACACAATCACTATCGAACCCGTAGGTTCATGGCCGCGCAGATATAAGCTATTCATAACTCCTCTCCTGAGATGTTTTCCAAGCATCTTCTGTATAATTACTTCCCCCATATGATGGTTAATGTTTTTCTCCCACATCGTCTTTGGTCTATCTACTGGGCGCTATCCCTCTGGTTTTCCTACAAGGGGTTTCTATGCGCCTCTTCCATTCCCAAACCGTTTCACAGTTCTTGCCCAAAGTATCTACAATATTTAACTATTCTTATTACACCTAGTTTCACATACATATCATGTAGCCTTCTCTATTCGTCTATATGTTCATCTCCTTTTGGTCGAAACATTTTCCTAAAATACTCATAACCTTATCTCCTCCCTTGGGAGAAAAACAGTTTTCTACGAGTGACCATATATATTTACTTTTATTGATGTTTACTTCCAATCCCAATTTTATAGTGTTAGTCAATAGAGTGTGCGTGTTGGTCCTTAGTATCTCCTCGTTATCGTCTAATAATACTATATCATGTGACATTTCATTTAGGCCCTGGCCTATATTTCACTGAGGAATAACTTCGATAAATGATTCCCTAGAGGGTAAAATCGAACGTTACGTAGTACACATATCGAGTAAGGACTCGTTTTCACCGGGGTGACATCAGAAATATAAATATAATATCATCAACGAGCTATCACGCGATTATCAAATACTATTGCTATCTCACTATAAATTCATCTTGAAGAAACCAACCAAATGTTTGCATGTAACTCCAGTTTTTACCGTGCACTAGACAGCCACTTGACGATATTACAATAAGATAGAAATCTTCACCAAAATTATTGTTCGCAGTGATTTAGACTCGAGTGTTTGTGAAGAGCTTCCAGAGGGTAGCTAATCCAGAGCTTTTGACAGCAAAAGTTAAATGGAATATTGTTGACTGGGAAAACACTTCACAAACACTCTAATTGCTAAAATCCTATGAAGCCACGCGATGAGTAAAAGAAAAGAATCCAGGAACTTAGCGTCAGGTGAACGAACTTTAAGGAAACAGACGCTACGGCCGACGGTACTATAATTATAAAATTAGACGATACATTCAATACTGCGGGGCGTAAACAGTACGACACCAATGACGTCAGAACCAATCACAGTCAAATTACAACGATATCCATGACAAAATATCTGTTCAACCAATACCAGTGATAATTTATGTAAAGGGGGGATGACCACCTTAATACTGAAAGACGAGAGGGGGTAATTGTCCTCCTTGTGGATTACACAAGTGAAAAAGTTAGTTCTCCGTTTGGAGAGATACAAGATGGTGAATTCTCCGGTGGGAGAGTTTGAAGATAGTAAGTTCTCCGCTGGGAGAGGTTGAAGATAGTAAATTCTCCGTTGGGAGAGGGTTAAGATAGTTAGTTCTCCGTTGGGAGATATCAAAGAAAGTTAGTTCTCCGCAGGGAAAAGGGGAAGATAGTAAATTCTCCACTGGGAGAGATCTTACGCAGTTAATTCTCCAGTGGGACAATAAGTAAATTTCCTTGTGATAGGAGAACTAGAATCTTTTATCAAAATCACTGAGATAATAGTATTATAGTGATAGGTAAAGTCGCCAATTATTTGCGAACTACTAAAGATATCCTAGTAAATTGAGTAACTACAAGTAATTATTGATCATTATACAATTAAGAAACAGAAGACAAGTAATCGTCTCACATTATTAAGGTCGTCAACCCGATCAACTCTTTCAGTGAAATTGTACTGCCTTTTTTGTCAATAAATAATAGCTTCTAAATGAAATATGTCACTTATTCTCGATAGAATCGCCCAGACGAGTGTTGGTCCTGAGAATAAGGTTTCATGTCTCACCGAACGTAGCCGAACCTCAATCGAACCTAAACGAACCTGACTAGCCGTGGTCCCCAATAAAATCAAGTAACGAGATTAATCCATTCAAATCCTAACCTGATTAAACCCCAATGTTCCAAATGGCGCCCAATGTGTGGCACGAATAACTCGACCAGCAGGATAGCTAAGAAATTATCCCTTTGTTGAGGAAAATTACCCCACAAGCAACACGACACCTGGGACAGAGAAGCAGACGAGGCGGACAAGCAGACTGCTGTAGCGAACGGGACAAACTGGAACCTGGAGTACAGTAAGAGACTACCAACAAGGTAAAACAAACATTTTACTAATTTATTGATGCGGCTACGCAGCGGCCAACATGTGAATAAGTGCGTAGACATAGCCAATATGGAGACAAGTAGGAATAACATGAGTGATGCATGCGAAAATATTTTAAGCGAAAGTACAACCATAGTTACAACATTGAAAGGGGTGACTCGCAAAGCATAATAGAATCAAGCGATAACTGTGTGAATGAGAATGCACGAATAGAAAGTGTAGAGAAAGAAATAGGAGATAAGATAGAGGAAGATGGGGAAAAGAAACAATGAATAGGGAACAAAACCTAGATTTGAGTAGAATTATGGAAGTGTTAATGAATCAAAACCTAGAACTATATGAAAAAGCTAGGTAAGAGAGAGAACAGGAAAATGAAAAAGCTAGGTTAGAGAGAGAACAGGAAAATGAAAAAGCTAGGTTAGAGAGAGAACCGGAAAATGGAAAAGTTATGTTAGAAAGAAAACAGGAAAATGATAGATTAATTGAGAGAATAGATAAGATTGGTGTAAAAATTAATAGGGAAATAGAAAAAGCAGAATCTAGGATCATCACCAAAACAAATGAAAAATCTTAGAAATAAAAGAAAAAGTTAAAAGGGAATTAGTAGATGTGTGTAATGTTCTGACACATCTGGCTACAGACCAAGAAACATTAAAAACTGAAACCGATATTAAACTAGCAGATTACGAAAAGCGAACGGAAATCGCGGAAACGATATTAAATAAAAGATGTAGAGACCTTGATGATAAATTAGAGCGTAATATAAACGCCCAAGTTAATAAAACTGTAGATGTCAAAGTTAATGAAGAGATGAATAAAGTAAAGGAATCGATTGTTGATTTACAACAAAGATTAAAAAATCAGACTAACAATGAAATTGATATCGCGGAGGATAATTCTTGTACAAATGAAAATGTTTCTTGGTCGGCGCAGGCAAATGAAACATTATCGACGGAAACACCTGTAACGCCTAGCGATACAAGTGAGCCCGTCAATAACTCTATTGTACGTGGACCAGATAATACCCAAATGCATTACCCCTGGGCCGCAAATCAATCGATAGAGATACCATTACCATTGTATGATGAGAATGAATCTAATCCCATACAATTATTAGAAGAAATAGATAATTATTTAAAATAAAGTGTATACCTAAACATTTGTATATGTTTGTGATTAAAAGATGTTTGAAAGGCAATTGTTTAACATGGTTCGAGGTCACATTATCGACGGACGCCTCGTACGATACATTTAAAAAGACCTTTCGGAATAAATTTTTCAATTACGGGAAGCAGATTGCTATAAAAATGAAATCCGTAATGGTATCTATGATCTAAAGAAGGGTTTGACGTACAGTGAACACTTCTTGTCTCTCTCGAAGAAAGCGAAACTAATTACACCGGCATATAGCGAACAGGAATTAGTACAGGCCCTAATAAACTATTACCCAAAGTCGATAAGACATAGTTTATTAATAGCTCGACTCGCAACTTATGAGCAGATGATCGAACTATTAACTATTTTGGAATCAGGTGATGAAAGAAGTCAGACACGAAATAGGGAGGCCAAAGAGGGAGAAAGATCGGAAAGAAATAACCAAGATTTGAACCCAGGGCAAAATTCCCAAAGCGAGAAGAGGGCAGGTTGCCACAATTTCTACAAAAATGAGCCTAAATATCAGAATAAATCTGGACGCAATATTTATAGAAACCCAAGTGGACTCTGAGGGGAATATCATTACGATTGCCCACGGCATCCCGACCGACAACTAACGTCGAAAAGCAGGCAATGGTTACAGAGCTAGAGTTGGCCGCAATTTATTTCGCTACTCAAAAGTTCCGTTCGTACATATTCGGACATAAGACCTTTGTTCATTCGGATCATATCAGCATTGCTTTCCTTAATACATGCAAGCTACGTTCGAACAAGATTAGCCGATATATCTCGGAAATCTTGAGCCATGACGTAGAAATCAGGTACATAGCTGGAAGCGAGAATACTTTCACAGACATCCTATACGACTAAGTCACGTGACGAATAATCCAGAAGGTAATGAGTCTCATAATCGCGAAGTTCAGATTATGAAGACAGTCGTTCAAGTAAGCAAGGTATTATCTCAGGATCTCAAAACTATAGGGGAGCAACAAATGAAAGACCCTGAACTAGTTAAATTAATAGAGAAGGCAAAAAATATCACCGACACAAGCGACGCGGAATCGTATGGACTGCTAGGCGGTATTTTGTAATAGAAATGCGGGAAAGATGAAATTGCCTGGAGAACCGTTATCCCAAAACATATGGAGGGCGAAATTATCCAAGAGTTTCATATTGCAATGATTCACGCCGGATGTGAACGCGTAGCATTGCATCTATCGAAGTACGTATATTTCAAAAGGCTATTAAAGAAAGGCGGATCACTGCAACATGTGATGTTTGCCAGAAATGTAAAGGCCTAAATATTAATTTTGACACTTCCCCACAAAATATTATTAGGGGTAGAGTAAATAGTCTAGTAACGATAGATACACATGGACCGATGCCTAGCGGGGAAAAGGGTATAGGCATATATTGGTCGTTGTGGACGTGTTCTCAAAATTTACAAAAATATATCCAATGAGGAATGTAACTACAAAACGATGGCTCAAGAAACTGTTGGAAGAACATGAGCCTAATAATGGCAAAATCGAGGCAATTCTATCTGATAACGCATCAATATATCGTAGCGCTAACTTTAGGAGACAATTGGAGGAAAGAGGTAAGAAATTATACCATTGTTCTCTGTACATGCCGTCGGGAAATCCTACCGAGCGCATGAACAAAGAAATTACCACATGCCTATGAATCCTTTGTCACAAGAATCACGCGAGTTGAGTGAAGTGGATACCACACGTCGAACGGGTATTGAACCACTTAGTTAATACAACCACGGGATACGCGCCTATAACTCTTATGAAGGGCAATGAACCTGATAAATTAGTAGCGGACATTCCTAACGTAGTTAGAATAAATGATGATACGCTGACGATGGCTCAGCAATGCGAAAGGGCATTCCATCGAACGCAGACTCATGCAGAGAAAAGAAAGAAGCGTACCAACGTTATAAAAATATTTGGAACCCTTCTATAGATGATAAAGTACTCGTACGGAACCACATTTTATCCGACAAAAGGAGAAAGACCAACGCTAAAATGGCCACGTTATACAAAGGACCAGGGATAATCACCCGCAAATTCGGTTCCCATATTTTCAAGATAGCTGACGCTCGAATACCAATAAAGTTATGGGCAGATATCATTTACATAAATTACGACCATACAAGGAACGGGAAAATTTAAAATAGACCCATACGTATCTGGTCCACATACGTAAATGTTACGTATGATTGAGAAGTATGACTATCGCGACAAGACGTCGACAGTGCGCGTAACATTAGCGTGTGCTTTACTAAAAAAATAAATAAAGAAAATAAATAACGAGTGATCAGTGAAAAGTATATCGAATCAAAAAAAGGGGTGATTAATATCCCAACGAACAGTGATATGTATACACTGTTTTTTTTTATTTTTAATGAACAGTGAAATGGACACCGATATGTATAATGGTTCAAACTAGGAATGTATACCATATATGATTTATTTTTTTTTTGTTATTTTATATCTTAACAATGCTGTTGTACAGGTACTAGTCAAGACCAGATAAGTGAATGACATACTGACTCATGTTGTCATACTGATGATTGACTGAAAATAACATTGAACTATATTTACTTTGTCGATCACAACACAATGTGTGGTTTGTAAAAATATGTATGTTATTAACTAGATTGATGTAATTTGGCTGGATAACAAGGATAGTTCAAAGCGAGAAATTGCGCAATGTCCGAAGTTCGATAATCATACAAACTATGGTACATTGACACAATGGGCATTTGTGACATTTCATTTAGGCCCTAGCCTATATTTCACTGAGGAATAACTTCGATAAATGATTCCCATAAGTAGATGAATCAAGTAAGAGGGTAAAATCGAACGGTACGTAATACACATATCGAGTGAGGACTCATTTTCACCGGGGTGACATCAGAAATACAAATATAACATCATCAACGAGCTATCAGGCGATTATCAAATACTATTGCTATCTCGCTATAAATTCATCTTGAAGAAACCAACCAAATTTGTGCATGTAACTCATGTTTTTACTGTGCACTAGACAGCCACTTGACGTTATTACAATAAGATAGAAATCTTCACGAAAAGTATTGTTCGCAGTGATTTAGACTCGAGTCTTTATGAAGAGCTTCCAGAGGGTAGCTAATCCAGAACTTTTGACAGCAAAAGTTAAATGGAATATTGATGACTGGGAAAACACTTCACAAACACTCTAATTGCTAAAATCCTATGAAGCCACGCGATGAGTAAAAAAAAGAAGCCAGGAACTTAGCGTCAGGTGAACGAACTTTAAGAAAACAGACGCTACGGCCGACGGTACTATAAATATAAAATTAGACGATACATTCAATACTGCGAGGCGTAAACAGTACGACACCAATGACGTCAGAACCAATCACAGCCAAATTACAACGATATCCATGACGAAATATCTGTTCGACCAATACCAGTGATAATTTATGTAAAGGGGTGATGACCACCTTAATACTGAAAGACGAGAGGGGGTAATTGTCTTCCTTGTGGATTACACAAGTGAAAAGTTAGTTCTCCGTTTGGAGAGATACAAGATAGTGAAGAGAGGTTGAAGATAGTAAGTTCTTCGCTGGGAGATGTTGAAGATAGTAAGTTCTCCGTTGGGAGAGGGTTAAGATAGTTAGTTCTCCGTTGGGAGATATCAAAGAAAGTTAGTTCTCCGCAGGGAAAAGGGGAAGATAGTAAATTCTCCACTGGGAGGGATCTTACGCAGTTGATTCTCCAGTGGGACAAAAAAAAAGGGGATCTGTGATACTGTGGTGTGGCGTCTAATTTCTTAAACCACACCGTAGTATGCACAGATCCCAAGGATCTCTTTGAGCTTTCCACAATTCTGATCTGATAGTTTACAATTTTATTTAATACTATAGTTATACAGAACGTTAAGTACAAGTTACAACTTAACCTAAGTTTACCTACATACTAATACTTAATAGCTAACTACGAACTAAGTGAACCGAGTTAATTTCTACAATTTAGTGTTAGTTGTTTGATTGTATGGTATCGTGAATATGATACAATTAAAGATTAGTTAGTTGTGTTGTTATAAAACTGTGACAATATGTTTAGTTGCAGGCGTTTCTCCCTTGCAAGCGTGCCGATCTTCTAACTGGAGTTGAATCATCCTGATCTGCTCTCCTATGTTCTGCTATTCGGTTGGCAGCTGCTGCTGCTGCTGCTGCCGCTGCTCTTCTGTATTCTTCGTTCGCCGCATGGGATACTCTGCCTGCTAGAGTGTTTAATTTTTCGAATAGATAAGGGTTTCTAAGAACCTGTATTATAGAATAGTGAGAGAGTTTCTCTCTTTCATCTGAGCCTCCAGTGGGACAATAAGTTAATTTCCTTGTGATAGGAGAACTAGAATATTTTATCAAAATCACTGAGATAATAGTATTATAGTGATAGGTAAAGTCGCCAATTATTTGCGAACTACTAAAGATATCCTAGTAAATTGAGTAACTACAAGTAATAATTAAACAATTAAGAAACAGAAGACAAGTAATCGTCTCACATTATTAAGGTCGTCAACCCGATCAACTCTTTCAGTGAAATTGTACTTCCTTTTTTTGTCATTAAATAATAGTTTCTAAATGAAATATGTCATTTATTCTCGGTAGAATCGCCCAGACGAGTGTTGGTCCTGAGAATAAGGTTTCATGTCTCACCGAACCTAGCCGAACCTCAATCGAACCTAAACGAACCTGACTAGCCGGGGTCCCCAATAATCTCAAGTAACGAGATTAATCCATTCAAATCCTAACCTGATTAAAACCCAATGTTCTAATCATCAGCATAAACTAGTAGTTTATTAACACCATAGAGTACTATGCCTTCGTCATCCTTTAAAATATTGATGGCATGTTCTAATACAAAATTGAATAGTAAAGGAAATTATGCATATCCTTGCTTTAACCCATTTTGAATGTCAAAAGTATCTGAAAACTCTTTCCCTACACGCACCCTACACTTTGTGTCATTTAGATACCTTCGAATGTCGAATTAGCTTTTCAGGAATTCCAAACTCCTGCAGGAAACTACTTTTATATCTGAATTGAATCGTATGCCTTTTTGAAGCCTATACATAGTTGCTGCACGGTGCCATTACATTCCAATTAATTTTTGTAAATCTGTCTTACACTAAACATCTTATAGGATAATGTTGACCTGTTTGGTATAAATCCAAAATGATGATCATCTAATTGATCGTCAATATAGGTAGTAAGTCTGAATACTAATACATTTGTTAAATTTGGTATCAGGTTGAAAGTGAGGATATTGCCCCGTAGCTGTTACAATAGTTGTAAATCCTTTCTTATATATTGGTACGATAATCAATTATTGAAATAATTTGTTTGAGCCACTTTTTCTCAAATCGTACTAAGCTACCGAATTATCTTGCCCACCAATTTTTTCCCCTGGTTTTATAAGTTCTCCTGGGATCCCATCTGAACCTGATATTTTAAACATCTTTAATTTTTCTATCGCCATTTCAGCCTTTAGTGTACTTGGTTCTGTGACTAATATTTCTACTGTATGTAAATAATTCTCCTCAATATCCTGTCTTGGCTGTGCATTCAATAGACTATTTAACTCATGCCCCAAATGGAAGTCAATGACCAATCACGTTTCAATTAATTTTGTTTTACAACCAATCACAGTCGTGTTTCATCTCGATATTTATCTACTTATGATTATCATATTAAAGGACTCTCCTCCTTTTTAATATTCTGAACAGGTCAGAGCATTATTTTGCAGTGACTGACTCTCGAACAAATACGTTGAATATAGCAAATAATGAACAGATTCCTTCCAACTACACAAAATTGTATATTCGATAATTCTGTTTTTAAATAATGATTTTACGGAGTCGTATCCTAAAAATATTAATAACCTATAATGTTCGTTTTAATATTCAATTTGATGAGTTTCATTTCTTCTCCACTAGGGTGCATTCTACAATATTGCGATCCTATTTGGCAATAAATAATATGATCTAGTTCCAGTGGATGAACAAAAGAAGCACAAACAAACAATATCTAATTTGATTTAAAACATCGCCGTTCACATTAAATATATGAATATTTTAAAATAACTATATTTAAATAATGATCTGTGAGTAAACAGCTTAATTGTACTCGTTAAATAATCCTAACAAATGCCACTCTTGATTTCCAAATCATCTAGATAATTTTGAAATCTCTCGTGGCATTACTTATGATTATGATAATTAAAGCAAGTATTCCATATATTTAATATACTCCTGGAATCTTTAATCGCATCCCTATTAACATCCCTAATTATGTTTGATCTAGTCTATATCATTTTCTCTATATTCTTATTCCATCGGATAATTATCTGATAATCCTGTCTCTCTTTTTTTTTGCACTCAGTTCACGATTATTAATCTACGCTCTCAATTATGCCCTTTTTTACACATTAATAACGTAGTGGTTCCCCTTCAGATAATACCCAATTGTTCTAAATGTATTTAATTTGGCTAATGTAACCAATTAATTGTTGCTGGCTTTCTTTTCTTTACAATGTCGGAACATTTTCATCAAACCATTTTTTTGCTCTTTTTTAAAATAACCTAAGCTTTTTGATGCTGACAACTTAATAGTATTTATTAAGTACCCCATCCTTTATTTATAGGCTATCAGTTTCTTCTCCGGTTGCCACATTTTCGTCTGAAGATTCCGGTATTTAAAATCTATTAGCAATTTTGATCTGGTATTCTTGCCGCTGTTCATCATTTTTTAGTTTTTATAATTCAACTTTTTCAATATCACAGTTAGTGTTTCTTTCTCTCATAAGTGATAACTTTTCTCTGAATTTCACCCTGAACTGTTGATGAAATCAATTGTAGTCTGTCCCTCTAACTGGCCTAACATCGATGAACCTTGTAATCTATGGCAACCTATTTATTTTATTATTTTTTATATTATGTAACGGAATAACTCTCTCTCTCTCTCTCTCTCTCTCTCTCTCTCTATATATATATATATATATATATATATATATACACTATTTGGAGAAGTGGAAATAAAAATAATACCTATACTAAGTTTTATCAAATGAATCATCGATTTGTTTTCACACGTTAATTATTAAAGTGAGCTGATAAATGCGATTGTTGTCAAGTTACTGAAAATTAATGAGAGCGAACTGTCTAATTGATAGCACAGCTCTACAATTTTTTTTGTTGCCCTGGATATCTCAGCGAATTTCTATGTTTTCAAGTGCACAGTTTACGAATATATTCATCAAAGTGCTGAATGTGCTCTAGTTTTTATGATTTTTGCGTATCTTCTATGTTAAACAAAACGGCTTGTTACTAATAAAATGTATGTATCCAGTCATAATTTGATTTATCCACATTTTTTTCGCGTATACAAACATCACGCGATCCCCACTCTCACACCCCTCACACCGCACATTGGCCGTGATCTCAGTTATTTGACAAAATTAATGTACTCACGACGTGCATCTGGATATGATTAAATAATTCGTCAAAGCGTTGGACAAGGAAGGAAAATGTTTCAAATACATTTGTAGAAAATTTCCTAAGATCAGTATGGAAAAATTAAAAGGCGGAATATTTTATGGTCCTCAAATTCGGCAATCGATGAAAGATGCATATTTTATCAAAGTTATGACTTTTCCGGAAAGTGAAGCTTGGAAGGGTTCCGTATTGGTAGTAGAAATTTTTCTAGGTAACTATAAAAGCACCAAATTATAAATAAATTGTGCAAAACATGTCAAAAAGCTTCACGATTCAAATGAGTATAAAGTTACACTTTCTCCACAGTCACCTGGATAGATTTCCGGATAATTTAGGAACTTATAGCGACGAACAGGTAGTGCGCTTTCACTAGGATCTAAACGTAATGGAGGAAAGGTATCAGGGTAGATGAGACCGTCACATAATATCAGATTACTGCTGGTCTTTAAAAAGAGAATGTCCGCTAAAAAATTATAGAAGAAAATCTTATAAAAGGCGTTTCACTGAAATATAACATGAGTTTTCGATATTTTTCTTTCTATTTATGTCAGTGCAAACTAATTTCTCAAAACACAATAAACATTATAAATATATCTGTTATATTTTTTTTTTATATTTTCAAAATGATGTAGTGTAAAATGAATATCATCATCATCATCCGGCATCATGGCAGCTGCCGCCGTCTTCCGGAAACCAAACGCCATTCCTCTCTATCCATCCATTGATCTTCCTCCATTCCTCTGATATTCATAGCTGCTTGTACCCTTCTATCCAAGTTTTCTTCGGTCTTCCTCTCTTCCTCCTTTCCTTTGGGATCCATTCCATAACAATTTTTGGCAATCTTTGCTCTGGCATTCGTTTGACATGACCATACCACTGCAATCTTTTCTTTTCTATGATGTCTATGATGTCCGGCTCCTATTGTACACCCATAATTTCCCTTATTTCTTTATTTCGTATTCTATCCATTCTAGATTTTCCAGCTGATCTTCTTAAAACATCCATTTCTGTACTTAAAATTATTTTCATTTCCCTGGTATGAATTTGCCAGACTTCAGCACCATATGCTAAAATGCTCTGAATTATAGTTTGATATATTTGTAATTTTCTATTTTTTGTAATATTTTATAAAGATTAAAAAAACAGAGGAAATCTTCCAAAATCATTGACAATTTCATGAATTGTGAGCATGAATATATATATATTCAATCTTATATCAAGGGCAACAAAACCACTGTTGACCAGGGTAATATAAACAAGATACAATATTTGTTCTGACATTTCCACGAGAAAAATTAGCTCATAGAACAATGTAGGCCATATCCAGATTTACCGTACCTAAAATTATATAATAGTATAGGGCATTTATTATCCTAAGTTCGTTTCTACAATCCTACCATCATTGTATGGTATATAAAACATTAAGAAAGTTCATACATATTGTATGTACAATTCATAACTCAGCCAAAGGAAGCCAACATATAAGTTTCTCTAATATGGTGGGAAATTGCTTATTCAGTTAAACTGCCAAGTTGAATGTACACGGTTTTCATCCAATTAGCTTCCTCTCTTTGCTGAATAATAAACTGTTCCAATAGAAAAAGGCATTAAATTGTTTGCAGCCAACTAATCATAAATATTTGCTATAAATTGAAGAAGTAAAATGACATAAGATTGCTTCTTTCTATTAATATTTTGAAATAGGGTCGCTCCGGATGGTCTAGTGGTTACTACGCTTGCCAGGTTCGTGGGTCCAAATAGCCCGAAGGAGATGTATTTTTCATTGCGTAAAAATCCTGAAGATGGGTTCATTTGGAAAGGAAATAAAGTTGTTGATCCTGTATCGTAGATTTTTTGCTTATTTTTTGTTACGGTACCAAGTCACCTGCGCTACAATTCCAAAACGTTTTAATTCTTTCACACTAATAGTAAAAATTATCTCATATCTAAAAATGTCATGATTTGCTCTCTTTCGAAGCATTATTCCGGATTTTTTCGAGTAACTTTTAACTTATTATGAAAGTTAAGTCTCCCGGCACCATGGTGCTTTTCGACAGGAGTAGGCTACATGCCGGTACCTGGTTTCATCTTCTCACTTCTCTTCATCAACAATCCTCGTAGAGCATTTTCTATACTACACAAACACAAACATACACTCACCGTACACTCCGCTCTCTACACAATACAAGAATACATTATCTACATAAAGTGATCTGCCTACGTGGTGCGTAAATCGAAAATATACTTTAGTAACGCTAACTATTCGCCAAGCCCGGAACCGGAAGTACGAACATGCAGAACATATACATACATTTTAACCCATTGCAAGTTGCACGCTTTGAAAGGAAAGTATAATTATTAGATCATGAACAACAGTCTCTTGGATGGGTGATGCAGTAAGAGCAATAAAACACAAATGGAGAAACAACATTTCCTCTCTATTATGAACTCATAGTCAATTGGGAGTGTCACTATTTAGCCCGGTCAAGTTAGCTAAAAAAATAGGGGCAGGCTTACAAAAATTCGCGTAGAGCTGAAAATTGGTACGAATGTTAGGAACACCATTGTGAATGAAATGTGAAAAGTCACCATCGATTCCACATCTACAAAAAAAATTTATTCAAGGTCAAAGTTCGCGAATATTGCTTTCTTGCATTTTTAAGCCGAACGGTAAGTTTTATCATAAAATAGGTCAGACAAATGTTGTAGACAATGCTGTTATCTACAAAAATTGTTCTTATACTTTTTTCATAAGAATCACCATTCTTGAGATATCACCATTTGAAGCACTGAAAACAATAATATGCACGCTTTTCAACCGCAAGTTAACCTCCTATACATCATGGGATATTTAATATAATAAAAATATTGGTTGAATAACTTATATATATAATATATGATTGTGAGAATATACATAAAAAAGAAACTCAGTCCCTAATTTAATTGGGCCGTATAACCTTACACAACATCTGCCGACTATTCTATTTTTGTCCGGGTGGCGACAGTCATATAGGTATACCTTTTTTTTCTGGAAGACATAAACCAAAGACTTTTAGTATAGTGTTCATTTACAGTGAATACACGTGGCTATTGATACACGTGCTTGTTAATGATATTTCTTAAAACAATTTGTGCTGTTCAAAAATTTAAAAAAATTCGCAATTTTGCTTGGTTTGTAGTAAACCTTTGACTGAAAATGAAACAGTTATTGTTGATCGTGGAATGAAGACTTTGATCCTCGATTCAAGTATTGAAAAAAATGATGAGTTTTCTGAATACCTCAAGGACAAGAAATATGTGACAATTCATGTGCAATGCCGTAAAATATACACTCGGAAGAATTCTATTGCTGCAGTTAAAAACTGCATGAGATGGAGTAAGCCAGTAGGCCAACATCTGAAATCAGTCCACCTCGTACTAGAGCACGCATAAGTGAATCAGTTTTTTGTTTAAAACATATTTCATGGACATGAAGCGAATGAAGAGGCTAGGAAGAAAAAAAAAGCGAAAAATGTTAGGCGTAAAATTTATAAAGTTGCTACACTTGAATTTAAATAATCCATTTAGAAGGTAGCTCGGACTCGTTCTGATGACGTAGCAAATAAGATTACTGCACGTATCCAGTACGAATATGATTTAGTTGCTGCCTAGGCACCATCATAATTGCTACAATTCCATCTTGAGACCCCACCACTGGGGGTAAAATCGGTCGTTCTCAAATTAATCTACTAATGTTGCGATGGAGGAAATATTTACATACATTGAAAATAGTGATGACTGTCGGTTTTAATTGGAAGAATTATAAAATAATTTCAAAAATATAGCTTTGTAGAACAATTAAGATTCGATTAAAGTTACAGTATGGTAATAAAATTATCACTGAACAACCGGGAAAAATTAACATTAAACTGTTTCATTGATGATCATCACGATATTCTTAACCAAGCTTGGTATGAGAAAAAAGTCAAAATGAAAAGGAAGAACGATTTAGAATGATCAAAGCTGCAGCAGCAATCATTCGAGAGGACATTCAATATTTATCATTTGATAATATCAATTACTCTCAGCCTAGTCGAATGTTTGAAAATGTTAGCAGCGATATTCCTGAGTAATTGACTTATTTTTTGGAACAAGTAATTCTTAAAAATAAACAATTTAAACTAGAACTATTAAAACTAGTATGTACTAATATTAGCCATAATATTATGACTGCTGTTAACCTAGATATTTCAAATCAAAATTACAATTGGGTCAATTAATAGATAACACTTTGGAACCAATTTAAATGTTACTCCCACATGCTCCACAAATATTCTTAACACCATTTTTTGCAATTACAAAAAGGCTTGTAGTACAAAATGTGACTGTAAAAAAGTCGGATTATTTTTTTCACCACTATGTACAAATTGTCAAGGCCAGTCTTACTCCAATGTTGAATCAAATGGAACAGATGAAGATTTATATGATTTCAATGAGGAAACAACTAATACATCTTTCTCAAAACAATTAACAAATATCCAGCAAGAAGAAGAAGAAATCGTAGAAGAAGATATTACTGTCGTAGTAAAATTCGAAGGTTATCAGTGAGATTAACATTACCCGGAATTAGAAATAATTTTTGTCACTTATATCATTCCAAATAGTACCATTTTTAATTAATAGAATATTATTTAATAAAATTTAATCACAATAGATCGTGGAGTATACCTCCCGAAGACACCACATAAAAAAAATTCGCCAAGTACACTACCTCATAGGTGGTGCGGAAATGTGTGCTTATTATATAGAATACGACTTCTTCAAATTTTATAATCGCGATATCTCAAGAATGGTGATTCTTATGAAAAAACGTATAAGAACAATTTGTGTAGCCAATTGTATGATCTATAACTTTTGTCTGATCTATTTTTATGATAAAACTTACTGTTTGGCTTAAAAATGCAAAAAAACCCATATTCGTGAACTTTTACCTTGAATAACTTTTTTTGCAGATGAACTTCAATATCATTGATGGCCGATAGTTTTTAATGGATATTTAAATATCTTTGGTTTTTTCTTTTTTATTTTTTTACAGGATTAACTGTATGTTATTCACTCCGTTTATTTTATTATTCAATATGGGGACTTTTCACATTTCATTTATAATGGTGTTCCCAACATTCGTACCAATTTTCATTTTGTAAATTGAAATGTCTATTTTGACCGGACTATATTGATGTATGGTTCAATGCTAAGGTCACAGATTTATTCTCCGAGAAAATTTAACTACGTTGTTAATTTTATTATGAATTACCTCTCGGGGTAATGTATATGCATCGCAATCAGCTGGCCCGGATTCGATCCCCGGTCGGGGAAAGTTTATTGAGTTTTCTCGGAGTTTCTTTCTCGTCTTTAAGACAACTATCCACAAACTTTAAGGCCCATATAATCCCCGAGCACCATTTCACCATCACAACTATGCCATCATATGCCCCTTGTTTAATATGAATGTGTGAGTGAATGTTGTGTCTTATCTTAAAAGTTCGTGATGTCTCAGAAATGGCTCCGCATTAAGCTGATCGCTCTTTCGACAGGTCCTTCATATATTTGTGTGATCAAAAAGTATGTACATATATAATCCAAAGATTAAACACCCTCTCCCGGTTGATCGTGCCACTCTTAAGTTCCGGCTGGAATGAGACTGTAATAGTACTTAAAAGGGAGGAGTTAAACTAAGAATAAAAAGGAAAACAGAAATAGTCGCTGCGAAAAAATTTTGATCTACTCAGATATATAAATATTTTTATTTTCTACTTAGGAATCTTAGCTTACATAAATAAATGTTATATGAAGCGGAAACATAGTTTAAATTTGACTTTTATTCGTAAAGACACGGACAGCGTAAAAGTGCCTAAAAAGGCAGAGGTTAAAAAAAGGAAAAGAAGTGAAAAGGGATAGAAATCAATCGGAATAGTCATTGTTACAAAGAATTTTTTAACAACGTGAGTCTGCCGATGTTCTAAATTAACGAATATTAATAGTATTTATTTGTTTTTTTTTTTTAATATGGACTTGAGATATTCTGTAAAATTTTCATAGAAAATTGTATTACCTATTTTATATAATTTCACCGTCTAATTAAATTGGAGTTTTATATGCCTACATTACCAAAACACAGATCAAGAGTGATTTTGCTGCTTTATATTTTGAGGTTTTTTAGAGTAATTTGCATCTCCCAATTTTAAACATGAAGCCCATATAGTCATATCATATAAAATTTCCTTGAAAATTAATATCTTCAATTTTTTTTTACTGACAACCTTTTGTGTCTACTATGCAAGTAGTCAAAGTATTTCAATATTCTTCTTCTTCTTCTTCTTCTTCTTCCTTTCAAGTATTAGGCCAAGGCCTGTTACGATCCTATAGAAAATTTTCCCTTATGGGAAATTCTCATATAAGACTTGAAAGCATAATAATAGTCCCTTCGATTGGTTGCTGGCCAAAGGAAGGCAAGACCAGTGATGGGGCTGCCATCTTATAGCCTCTGGCCAGGCTTTCTGGAGAAGAAAAGAAAATAAAGGAAAGAAGAAATGGAAGAGAAGGACTCCCTAGCCCTCGGATGCCCTAATAGCGTCGGGGTCGAAAAAACAAGAGTTAACCAAGAGAGGTTAGATAGTAAAGTTAAGAGTGCAAAACACAAGTAAGTGGAAGAAATGTTTTGCACAGCTTGGGCACCTTGTGGTCGCCATCCACATATCCCCTAGATGAGGACCCCTGAGGGCGTATTTCAATCTTAAGAGTTTTATTGTGTGAATTTTATATTTCCTACATTAAATACAAAATAATATTAAAGATGAATTTACAATATTAAACTGGTGTTAAATGTACTTAACTGTAAAACTACTGGATGCCTATTTATAATTGAAGTTGATTAAAAGGAAACAAACAAATGATAAAAATTGGTAGAACTTCAACAAAATGTGGATGAATAATTATAATTTCATCATAAAAATAAATTGAATGAACATTAATAACATTTCTTACTTTAATAAATAATAGTTTTAAAAAACTAAAAGAACACGCTTTATTAGAAAACTAAAAAATCAAAAATAATTTTAATTTCCAGTACGCTTGGGATAAAATAAAGTGGTCAACAAAAAAATCATCTCCAACACATATAGAATAAAATTAGAGTTATGAACAAAAATAAAATAATTTTACCATCAAAAGCGTGGGGTGCGCTACACCAATTAATATATTTGATAATAAACAGATATTGACTATTGGTAAAAGTAAGCTCTCTAAGAATAAAATGTAAAAATCATAAAAATTACCACACGCTTTTGATGGTAAAATTATTTTCTTTTTGTTGATAACTCTAATTTTATTCTATATGTGTTGGAGATGATTTTTTGTTGACCACTTTAATTTATCCCAAGCGTACTGGAAATTAAAATTATTTTTCATTTTTTAGTTTTCTAATAAATCGTGTTCTTTTAGTTTTTAAAACTATTATTTTTTTTTATTTTTTAGTTTTAATATTTTACAGAATAAGATAAAAATGTAAATATCTTTAAATTCGATACTATTGTAGTATGAGCTAAAAGTAATAGGCCTACTCTTCTATAAAAAAAAACCTCCCAGCCGGATTTGAACCAGCGACGTATGGATTACTGAAATTATATACCACTAAGAGTTCACTGCTCCACCAACTGAGCTCTTATAATGATTGACTAAAATCTCGACAAGTCCGCAACCTATTATACCAGATTTCATTTTTTTTTATTTTCGAATGATTCTGGCCAGAATTTTTTTAACAAAATATGAAATTATTGTATTGTCACGGGTCCTCTACACGTATACAAAGTTTCAAATCGATCCAATGTTTCTAAGTGGGTGAAAATCTCGTTGAAAGATTCCGTTACATTGACACAAAAACAAGTTTTTTTTATTTTCTGATGATTATGGCCAGGATTTTAGAAAATAAATATTAAATTATTGTATTGTCACGGGTCCTTTACAAGTATACAAAGTTTCAAGTCGATCCAATGATATTAAGTGGGTGAAAATCGCGTTGAAAGATTCCGTTACATAGATAGATAGATAGATAGATAGATACAGGTCAAGCTAATATAAAGCGTGTAAAAAACTTCTTTATTTGTTATACGCATAGGTTATTAAAAAGTAAATTAACCGAAATCAGCAATTTTGCAATGGAAGTAATACAATCCCATCGTTCAAACATAAATAACATAATTGTTTTAACAGGCGAGTGAGTTGAATTAATGCCTGTGTTTCACATATGTATCCCTGAGATCTGGTGTTCATATCCCCGTGCCTACCAAATTTAATTAGTTATTTTCCTGGTTCACATCGTTCTAAGGTAAATGATAGCTTCACATTTCATTGCCAGAATACATTTTATCATATCCATAATTTCATATTAGCATTAAGATAATACATAATGTTTTACAGAACACTCATATCAAACATTGACCAGGCCATGAATAACCCATATGATATTCTACACACGATATGATTATAGATATTAAAGCGTCGGTAAATAATAATTTAATACAAATGTTAATAAGACAGATTTAAAGTTTCAGTGAATTAAAATGCTTTCATCGTTGTTATTTATTTTACTCTTTTTAAATGTAGTAAATATACCAGAAAACCGTGAATAAATATATTGGAGAAGATTAAAAGAAAGTTTCCATTTATCATGGTATATCCAAGTTTGTAATGGCGTAATTTGGAAGTAATATATTTTATTCTTACCTTAGTAAGGAGACGTGAAAAGAAGCGGTACTTATACCTCTGTACCGGCCCCAACTGTGCTTCTGTACTTATAAATGAAGAATAAAGTAAGAATATTATTAATGATAACTTATGCAATGACGGCACGTAAATTTCCGAGGACAATAAATATCTCAAAATCGATACGAAAACAAGATGTTGCTCGGAGATATTCCCACAATTCTAGTAACAATAGTATACGGCATATCATTTACAATTGTTACGTGGATTGTACAAATGTATCTAGATGATTTTTTATCTTATTATTTAGTAGCACTTGTTAGGACTATTTAACGAATTAAGCTGTTTACTCACAAATTATTATTTAAATATAGTTATTTTAAAATAGTTACATATTTTATGTAAACGGAGATGGTTCAAAACAAATCAAAAAAGTATGGTTATGATTCTTCTCCACTGAAACTAGATCATATTATTTATTGCCAAATAGGATCGCAATATTGTATTAATGCACTCTGGTGGAGAAAGAATGAAACACATCAAACTGTTTATTATAACCAACATTATAGGTAATTAGTTTAATTTTTAGTAAACAACTCAGTAAAAACATTATTTAATAACACAATTATTGAACACACAATTATCAAATGTAATGTTCGAAGGAATTTGTTCATTATTTGCTATACCGGTATTCAATGTATTTGTTGGAGAGACAATCGCTGTAAAATAATGCTCTGACCTGTCCAATTTCTATTCCAAATCGGGATAAAATTTCTGAATGAAGTTTTTTTCGGATTTTTTCCTCTCCTATATATAAACACACTGGAAGTTAAGACCAAAATAGCGTCCGGCCATTACAATCATCCATATCATATTCGCCTTGTTTAGTAGAGTGAATGGTGTGTCTTGTCTTAAATGTCCGTGTAGTCCGGAAGGTGGCCTTGACATTGAGCTGATCACTCTTCTAGAGAGTACTTATATCTCCCTGTACGGCCAAAAAAGTATGTATGTGATCCACAGATGAAATTTCTCTTCCGGCCGGTCAAGTCCCAATAAGTCTCGGTGGCGTGGAATACTTAAAAACTACAAAGGAAAGGAAATAGAGATAAACATTTTCTTTGAGTTGTAATTATACTTCTTGCTGTTTTATGGACCACCCTAAACGTGTATAATACATCCATAAACTTATAAATGTAGGTCATATTTCGAATATTGTTACTAGGCTGAGGATATTTAGGTCTTGATAATTATATATTAAATAGCCTAAATAGTCACTAAAAAATATAAAGTAGGTACTTAAGATATGAGCTATCAAAACTAATATGTGTGTGTGTTCGAAAGATCTCCACTTCACTTTTTTTCGTGCTTTGAGTTTCGCGCTGGCAATTAGATGGCGTTATTGTGGACTAATTTTAATTTATGTGCTTATATGTTATTCGGTAGAGAATTTTACGTAGATCTGTATGTGTTTGTGTAGTGCAAAGTCTGTTTATGTCGAATCATGATGATGATGAAGAGAAGGGAGAAGGTGAATGCTTCTGTCGAAAAGCACCAAGGGAGCCATCAGTCTTTAACATTCCCATCCGATAGACGGATCGTTATCGAAATATGTAGTGCGGAGCCATTCGCAAATTTAATAGGGTAATGTGTTACACAATCTAGCATTAACTTGTGTTTACTACTTGATAATAGAATTTAATGGTTTCGTGAACAATGTTAAATAGGGAACTTCATTAATTCAAGCTCCAATTATTATTCCTTTAAATTCTGTGAAGTAACAATGAATGAAACTGTACTTAAGCCGCTATGAGAGCTTACACTCAAGCTACGTTAAACATTCAAATTTAACTACAGTATATTTTTTAGGCTTTCTGGCGTAATTTTTTTCGTGTTGGGATATTTCAACGAGCAGGTAGACCGATTGTCGTTACAGTTTTCCATTCAGCGCGTTCGTCAACAGCTAACAATTTTAATATCTCACTTAATGAGGAAAAATACATAAAACATTTATTGAAATAAAAATTACATTATAGGCGTTTAAATAGGAATTTACTACAAATAGGCACCAATGACTGAAAAGACATTTATAGGTGCTAACAAATGCCTTTCATTAGTGAAAATTTGGCTCAAAACAGATGTTTAACATTATTCTCCTTTTTAGCAGTTAGAGGATCAAATATTATAAAACAGCTTTTATTCATTTTACAGATTTAGACAAAGTTTTCGACAGACTTGAACTGAAAACAGTTATACAGATTTTAGAAGAAAGGATATACCAAATGATCTTATTCCTTAATTACGTATATTCTAATAATTTTACCAGGACAAAACACGAAAGCAAATTTTTATAAATCATTCAAGTAGAAGGAGGAATAAGATAAGGGTTTTCTCTTTTTTAATATAGGCCTACATACAATGTTATTTACAAATTTGGGTCGCATGGGCAGTAAGCCGTACGTGCTGTTGACAGTCCGTTACAATAAGTTAATGTTTGGTAATAGTATAACTTACAATTAGATAACAATACAATTACATTATACATTAACTTGGTTATGTACAATTATTCAGAATTAATGGTATTGCAATTTGTTAACATTTACTAATGCTTCAATGAGTGTTGTTCTTATTTTCCGCGTTTTATCCAAAAATTTACCCAAGTTTATCAAATTTTCTGGGCTTACCATTAACTCGTAGCATGCCAATGTTTCACGATTTGAATTTAGAAATCTTTCCATCTTTCCGGTAATAACTGCCGCCCCCAATATTCAAAATCGTTACTTTTCCTAATATAGGCCTATATATCGTCCTCAAAACTCCCGCACATTGGACATATTCGCATATCGTGATCGTCGCTAATTTTTAAAAATGCCCATGCCCCTAACCTAAACCAAGCAAGCCCTGATCCCTTTTTAATCCTACATTCAGTAGGCCTATATAAGATTTCTTTCCCCAAACTTGTTTTAGATCTCTTTGTAAAAACGTGAGCCTTTTCCCGCACATTCATTTTTGGATTATATCCAAGTACCTCCTCCTTATTTTTTCCACAGATTCTTGCGATTTTCAGTCCCTTTTCCCCATACCCAACCCATCCCAATCTTTTGGAATTCTCTCCTAACCTCGTCTGCCAGAATGTCACATTTGCATTCCTAATTTGGTGGTCGTAACAAATTTCTCTGAGCATTGTCTGTTGGTTTTATCTTAGTACACTCTTGTTTAACATTGTTCTTGATAAGATCATTTTAAAAATATTAATGGTATGGAAGGTAATAAAATGGGTAATAATGAAATCAATATGTGAATTACATAGCATTAATTATAGTGACTCGGCAGGTAATCTACAACACCTGTAATTTTTTTAAATACTCGTACAATGTGAAGTTTTCAATTTAAAACTCAAAATCTTCAGCGGTATCGAAAGAAACACGACCATATGTAAATTAGAATCAGAAGGAAACATTTTATATCAGACCATCAATTTTATATGTTTAGGCACAGAATTTACGAACAATGGGAGTTTACAGTCAGACATCACGAAACAAATGGATAAAGCAGTAACTACGGAGGGTTGTTTCTGATCGCTGATAACAAATGATTTTTAAGTTTTACCTTAAGAAAAGCCATGTCTCCACCATCGATCATGCTCTAATTGATGGCTCTTCACCCGAGCTATGGTTCGGCATCGGAGTTTCCGCTGCAGAAGACTCTTACGCAGCACAGCCATGTCTAGAAGTTCCCACTCCTCTTTATATGCTTTCCAGAGACCGTCTATTATTCGAGGACGCCTGTTTCCCAGTGCCCTTTTGAAGAGTCCAAAGACACAAAGTCCATCGGTGATGCATCAGGAGACTTCACTGGGATGTTGCTGAATGGAATAGCATGTATTCCAGTTTCCTGCTCCATTTCTCCAGGAATGTCAGGGTTGAACCCGAAGTGTGACTGGAGGCCTTGTCTTGGTGCACCCAGACTTGGTTTTTGTCTGTACCATAGAGAGCTGGGATTTCAGTCGGGTAAATTGGGGTGAGAACTTCTTCCTGGTAGTACTGGGAGTTTATTTTGGCCTTTTTAGCTACTCTACGAATGGTCAGTTTTCCATTGTAGCAATATCCCGCGATGACCATAAATCCATTGGAGAAACTTTCTCTGCATTCGGCATACCACTTTTGATTTTTTTACCCCTTTCTCTATAGTAAATTGTCTGGGGTTTGTTGCAGTCTCCTAGATAAACATATGCTTCATCAAGTGTGACCAAAAATTTCCATTTTTCTCCTGCCAGGTGCTTTTCATAGTTTCCTGCTGTTGGTGCGGCATTCGGCAATGTGACGTGGCAACAATTTATGAACCCTGCTTTTGTGGCGCTTCTCCATGTTTAAATCTTTGTTTATTATGGTGTTTACAGTTTTAAGGGATATTCCCAATCTGTTCACAATCACCCTTTGTGTGGCAGGGTTACCACCAGAGATAAGGACCTTGACCTTTCTGATTACATCTGGGGTGCGGGTAGTAGCAGGTCGTGGATTTGCCCGTTTTTTTCCTTTTGGAATTAATCCCAAGCGACCCTTTCCCTTTTTATTAAGCACTGAGCTAATTCCACACTTTGACACCATAAAATTACGTTTTTGCAAGCCTCAATAATCGCGGAATAACTATAATTAGCGTCGGAAAGGACAGTAATGTACCCTTCCCAAAACGGGTCTATCTGATTAGGCATTATGAGAGTAACACGCGTGCGAGTGTAACAGAAGCAATTTACCAGAAAACTGACTGGTTTGATCACCTCGCACGCTCCTGTCCTGATGACTCACACTCCAACGTCACAATCTATTTGGCAAATCGTTATCAGAGATCGGAAACAACCCTCCGTATTTAGCGTTCAATGAATAATGTAATTTGAAGCAATAAATAATTAAGAACAGGAACTAAAGTACAAATATATAAATCTGTAGCACGATTTGCCATCATAATTCTTCGGGAAGAAGGGCCGAAATATCCAAAACAAAACAAATTTTGGAAACACAATAAATGATTATACTTATTGTTGGAATAAAATAATGTAGGAAACAAAATATGATAAAATCAGAATAGAATACATTCGGGAACAATGTGAAATTAAACCAATAAATGAAGAGTTGTCGATAAGGAGGGAGGAATTGAATAACTGTGCGTCAAGAATGAGTGATGACAGCTTTCGAAAGTCGCACGAGGTAATATTTCGTACTACCAGGAGATCCCCGTGAATATTATAGCAATGGAGAAAAATGTATTTCCAAACAGACTGTAAGCATAGGATCAAGAGAAAGAAAAAAGAATAAGGCACAAATAACCATTTTAGGAAACATCTTAAGCTTAGTTTTTACCCAAAACCATATTTTAAATATATCGTATATACGATTTGCTTATCGAAGCAGCGAAGACCATTCGTTCTAGAGGAAAAAGAGAAGAGGGAAGACCTCTCAAGAAATGAAATGAGATGTAATTATCATTAACATAGTATGTGTACATAAACATGCAGATACCTATAGAAAAGAAAAATAATAATAGTATATTTAATAAAATTTGTTGACCTTAAAGATAACACTACAAGTGATTTTCAACAAAAAATTAAAAGATAAGGTAGCAACCAGTTTCCCATTTGGATATCGAGGTAACATGCAAATAATGTTATATAAAAATATGTCTTTTTCGTCATCCATGCAACTCTTGGGCTTAGATATTTGTTACGATCTCACTGATGAATTTTGTATCCAGCGCTTCTTTGGACAATAACGAAGCATGGTTTTGTGAAATATATCTGAACTCATTTGTCGTAAATGATTTATCCGGTTGTTCTGGTAATATTGTATGTACTGAATGACTGATTCTAATAATTTTATAAAAATATGTAACCATATGAAGTATTGATAATCATAATTAGAGCGAGAAATTATATGAAATTTCATGTTTTAAACTATTAATCAAAATGCATTGAGACATAGTAACTTAAGTTTTATGATATGTAAGATCAAATAAGAAGAAAAAATCATATTTCATATTTTTGCAAAATGTTAATATTTTAGTAAAATTTTCACATCTTTTATAACTTTATATTTTCAAAATAGTTGTAGGAATTCATTAAAACATATCTGAAGTGAATATAGTTCTAAAATGTTGTTATCAAACAAACAATGTAGACAATTAGAAATTCCTCAGTATGCCATCCGAAACGAGATAAACAGGTTTCATAAAAGCAAATCATCATCATCATCATCCGGTATCATGGCAGCTGCCGCCGTCTTCCGGAATCCAAACGCCATTCCTCTCTGTCCATCCATTGATTTTCCTCCAATCCTCTGACATCCATAGCTGCTTGTACCCCTTCTATCCAAGTGTTCTTCGTTCTTCTTCTCTTCCTCCTTTCTATTGCGATCCATCCCATAACAATTTTAGGCAATCTTTGCTCTGACATTCTTTCTACAATGTCTATGATGTCCGTCTCCTCTTGTACACCCATAATTCCCTTATTTCTTTATTTCGTATTCTATCCCTTCAAGATTTTCCAGCTGATCTTCTCAAAACATAAATTTCTGTACTTAAAATTATTTTCATTTCTCTGGTAGGAATTTGCCAGACTTCAGCACCATATGTTAAAATGCTCTGAATTATGGTTTGATATATTTGTAATTTTCTATTTTTTGTAATATTTTTGCTCAACCAAACAGAGTTTAAAGCATTTATTTCTTGTTTGGTTTGTGCGATTCTGTTTTTAATTTCCACTGTGTTATCGCCTGAATGGTCTACTTTTGTTCCTAAATAAATGCATTCAATATTAGGTTTTAGTTCTTCTCCATTGTTCAAATTTATATTTTCCATTTCTTCTCCTATACACATGTATTTAGTTTTCTCAATATGTATATAAAGTCCCAATTTTTCATATTCTTCTTTCGGTTTTTTAGCCATATATTCTAAGTCATCGTGGTCTTGTGCTATTAATACCTGGTCATCTGCAAAATTTAGTGAATATACATGTGTATTTTGGATTGGTATGCCCATTTTTTGACATTTTTCCTCCAGTCTCTTAGTACTTTTCGAGATAAATTTTAAATAGAGTTGGAGATAAACTGCAACCTTGCCTTAAACCTTTTGTAGTAGTAAATCCGTCTGTTATATGATTTCCATAAAGGCAAATAATTAATAATTAGACCAAGTGGAGGCTTTTGTCCGAAAGTCCAGAACAAGAATATGAGCCTTGATGGATAATTATAACAACAATCTTAGAATAATAACCACCTACTCTTCTCTAGTTAGGTAGCAGTCAGTTCTTCCTTGCTACCTAAGGGCAGTCCTTACTTAGTGAATGGATTACAACATTGAGATGTTGAAACGACTACTGCTGCTAATCTTGAAGCTATGTTAAAAAATAAGATCTTACTGCACAGTTTGTAAAATTAGTGAAGTTCTTGTAGATAAGGTCAACTTTATCCTCAATTATATCAAATTATCAAATAAACCGCGATACATGTTTGCTCTTATAATATAATGCGATGTAAAACGTATTTTTTATCGTACAAAACAATTCTAAAAGATACGTCATAGTTTACTATCAGAAAATTTAGAAAAATCTCCTGAGTACTACGAACAGAATTGATGACTTGATAGACCAAGACCAGGCACTGTACTAGACCCATTTCATGAAAAACTAATCTTAATATAATTCTAACTACATTTCACCATGATTTTCTGGATATTTTGATAGTTCTTTTTTTCACAAATTCTTTTAAGAAATTTATCTTCTGTTTTTAAGAATATTTATTGCATCATTCAGGTTCCACATTGTTAAGAATATGTCACTACGACCAGATCCTGAAGAGAAAATTAAAGACAACAATGGAGTTAGCTAAATATGGAAAATAACTGGGAGCGACAGGGCCTAAAGAAATTATTATACAGCACAATTCCGCAAACATACGCAAAACGTTTATTGATGTTTTCAAAAGAGAGTTAATCTAAGTACAAAAAAAATGTTTAAACTATAGCTCAGACTTTCCGGGAAACTAACTGAAATCATAAGAATACAACGGTGAAGTAGATTTAATAACTATTGAAACATTCAGATTTCTATTTATATATTATTTTATTTATTTTCTTTAAATACACGACTTAAACGATACTCCACGTACAGTTACTATTATTCATGTCAAGACAAAACATTTGAAAAAACTAGAAAGTACAACACTCTCTGCGCTTGTCAACTACATAATTTTCGCCAGTGGATTGCCCAATTTCTTTCATAATTTCCTTATCGATACAACTTATGTTACAGATAGTCTTTTACTTATTCATTGATAAGAACAATAATCATTCGTGAATACGAGTACATAAATATATTAGCAAAATGTAATATAATTAATTCTTAATAATTCTACATAATCTAATTAATGTATAATGTTATTGTATTATTATCTAATTGTAATGTTATTGTGTGTTCTTTTTTTGTTCTACGTTATATTATTATCAACCATTATTTTATTGTAGCGGACTGTCAACAGCACGTACGGCTTACTGCCCGTGCGACCCATATTTGTAAATAACATTGTATGTATCTAACTTTTAGTCTAATAAAGTTCTACTACTACTACTACTACTACTACTACTACTACTACTACTACTACTACTACTTATTCAAGAAGCAACATTTTACAAAGAATTCCACAATTTTATTTTTGAACTTTTTGCCAGATTTTTTCCTTATGCAGCCCCACTATTTTCCAAGGTCATTAATCCACTCAGTCCTACATAATTCTCTTTAATATTGGAATATTATTTCCTCTTCACATCATTAACAAAGTGCTTCCATTCTAATCTTGATCTTCCTTTCTCCTTGCACTTTGTATTTTAGATTCGAATGATTATTTCATCTTTCTTTCCTCACTCATTATTTTAAAAGCTATTTTTGTATTATTATTATTATTATTATTATTATTATTATTATTATTATTATTATTATTATTATTATTATTAAATCCCATGAGGGGTTGTTAGTCCGCCACCGGAGGCCTCCGGGGAGATGAAATACCCGAGACGAACCAAATCTAATAGCTAATGCCTTGTAGTTCAATGTTAATATACTAAAGGCCAGAGGAAGACTGACATATTTACCTTGCCCTCCAGCTTGAGGTATGGACCAGCTCGCCGTTATTGGAAAAATGTGTACATGATACTAAAAGACCTAAAGAGAACAAAGACGGATCACCTATAAGTAAACTTTAATGAATATTGGATGCTACAACATACTGGGAATTTGAGAGAAGATTGGTACAATATCAGTGGTATCAGAAACAAGAAACTAGATGTCCAAGTAATTACTTAAACAAAAAATAAAAGCTCTGAAATAGTTACTTGGACGGTATAGCCTACGTAATATTTGGAGTTGGGGAAGAGCACAAGCTGGAATGTCACCCTTCATTAGGAAGATAATGAAGAAGAAAATTAAACATTGGGCATGTATAAGTGAAATGTTCATTAAACTACAATTAAGGCCTAACATTATTTGAAAAATAAGTGATTATTGTAGGTGTATATACAGCTACAGACGATACCGATATATTAAGCATTGAGAAGGATAAGGTGAGAGATATTATATAAGAAGTCACCAAAAGAAATGAACATATAAATTATGAGCTACATGGATGAGAGAATAGGATCAGCAAAGAAGATTGTAGATGTTGGGCCATATGGAGTAAGAATTTGGATCGATAATGGAAATCAATAAATGAGTGTCAGTGACCAGTTTCTATTAAAATATTAAATGGAATGTATCATCACAAGGATTTAAATATATATATATATATATATATATATATATATATATATATATTAGAATTAACAATTTAAGACAACAAAAGTAGATAATAGACATCATAACAAAGTAAAATTATTTATTTCAGATTCAAGATATAAGGGCGTTCCAAGGAGCCGAAAGCGGTTTCGATCATTTTTAGCAAAAGGCACTACATAGAGCTAATATAATTAATTACACTAAAAGAATGACAAAAATTATTCATACTGTAAGCAATTACTAAATGAAGAGCGGATGGATTGCTTGGCAGACAACATGAGGATCTAGTTTGGGACAGAGCTTTTCTGAAGTTGAAATGAAATCATGTATCCATAAAGGAAACAATTGGAAAGTAGTGAACGTGTTGGAGTTATCCAAGAATTATTGAAGTTTAGAGGGCGAAAGATGATAAAGTTAATTTTGAATTTAAACAGAAATACTCCAGGAGGAAAAAGAATACTGCCAGAAATAAGAAGTAAATTCATAAACTCGTACATATGAAAGAAGAGAGAGGAAACTTTAATAATTACAAGGGAATTTGTGTGAACAACTCGCTTACTAAAGTGCTTACTCATATTATAAAACCAATTAGATGTAGAAAATAGAGGTATAGCGGAACAGAATGGGATCACTGCAGACAGATCGTATAATGATAGTAGGTATAGCGGAACAGAATGGGATCACTGCAGACAGATCGTATAATGATAGTAATTTTATAATAACCCATTAGCATCAAAAGACGAGGTAGACTCGCCGGAAGTTAAATATCCTTATTTTGTTAACATTTCCGAATAGTAGCGGAATATTTTTTGCCTTCGTCCTTATTGTGATTTCAAGTACCGTTATCTTTTGTTTGTTTTGAATGTCTAAAAATAGACAATATAATTTACGGTAAGTTAAATCCGGTTTCCGGGAAAGTGCATTGAGTATTTAAACTTGAAGCGAATGGGTTAAGACCGTTACTGGAGAAATTCCGAGAAAAACAACAATCAGAAGTCTTCAACTTTATAAATCTGTTAAATGCTTATGACCCTGTACCTAGAGTCCCACTTCGGAAGACTCTTAAAGAATTGAAACAGTAATCAGTATTAAAAAGTAGCTGAACTCAGAGAACAAATGACAAGATAAGAAACTGACTTTCAGAAAAAATTACATAGCAATGACATTGCTCATCACCAACGCTATTTAAAAAAATATATATTTGTAATTTAACAATGAATTGATCAAGACTCTGCACTTCTTGGGGATTCAAATAGAATAAAGGTATTACAGTACTTACATAATTTACAATTCCCAGACGATGGAATAGTGATTACTAAGCCGCGGAAAATGCATCATATATGGTAAGAAAATTAATTGTATAATTAAAAAACGGGGAATACAAATTAATTTTAATAAACTCCAATAATTAATCGTGTATGAGAGAACTGCCAAAGTATGACTCAGAGATAATATGTTAAGTTAAACATTTTAATTATTCAGGTTCAATTTTACGTAGTAAAAAAGTGGGAATTCAAATGTAGAAATTGAAAGATGAATAATTTATGGAAGGATAACTTTTGCTGTGCTTAATTCAGTTCTCTGGAATATAAACACAACACAACAAATATAATATTTTAGTCTTTGCTACAAAACATTTATTATATAGATCCGAAATGTGGGCAGTCGGCAGACACTAAGCTGTACTCAGAAGAAGTAAATTTTTGGAGGCGATTAACTCGCATTTTAAGACGGGATAAATTGAAAAAGTAAATAGTACAATAAGAGAATCTACGGACACCTGATATGAATAGAAGAGGCTAGAATACCAAAGAAGGTTCTTAAATGGGAGGCTAGAGGAAGAAAAGGAATAGGTCTACTAAGAGAACGTTGGATGGATGAAGTAAGAAGAAGTATGGAAGCAAGGGGAGAGTTAGGCCCCATAGACAAGATGGACTGGACATTTGGCACGAATGGGGAATAAAGTTCGGGGTTCCAATCCGACAATCTTAATATGTGTTTAAAGGCATAAACAAAATGAATATTGGTTCCTTAGGAACGAAAGTGTCCCGAGTCTTACATTCATTTTTAACGCAAAATAAATTTCCCAGTCTACAATTATTTTTTTATTTTTTCAGCGTCAACAAAATATTTTTCCGTACAGTAAATACATGTACTAAATACAAATTATATAGTTTCAAGTTATTTTAAGCAGCCTAATTTGTTGTAGTTATTTTTTAACTTTTTGATAATTTTTACTTAAGTTTTATTTTAGGGGCTCAAACATCTTAGGCTATATGTTATTGCATGTACGAACTCTGGATTCGAATTGCATTCAATTTATTTTTATTCTATACTATACATACATTCTTCGGATATTTACTGACATTATTATTAATGAATTAAATATCGCATAGAATTTTAAAGAGATAGGCCTATATATATATATATATATATATATATATATATACTAGCTGGCCCGGCGAACGTCGTATCGCCTTTAAATATTTTTATGTTAATTTTTCCGATGTTTTAATAGTTATCTGCTATTCGGGGCGGAAACAAATCCAACAAATCAAAGATCATAAAAATCAGTCCAGCCGTTTTTGAGTTATAAATAGTGTAATTAATCCGACTTTGTTATATATATATAGAAGTCCCGGTCACGCGTTGCTGTGGCCAAGATATACGTTAAATTATGTTGTAGTAAACTAAGTGAGAAATCTAAATCAGAAAGCCTTTGTTTTACACAATTTTTTAGTTCTGGTACGTTAACTACACCCGGTATAAATATGGGTGGTGGTTTATGTGGAAGTGGTTTTGTTGATTGAGATGAATTTATGTTGTCTGCATTCTCAGTATCATCCATAAGTGTATCATGAGGATTATATACATTTATTGATGGGATATTTTGATGAGGCTTGCTGATTTCATTATACTTTAGTTTTTTTCTACGAACTTGTTGGTAGTTTGGATTCTCATCATCATCAAGAAGTCTCTGTATAGTAATATCATCTTATGATATATTATAGTCATCTTGTTTTTCATTTAATTGAGGCATGGAGAATGTTTATGTAATATTAGGCATATTATTATAACTAACAGACTTACTAACAGTTCAAATTATTCCGTTCCTTAGGACCTTCATATATTTTTTAATTGGCATTCTTCTTAAATGTAAGATTTATGTCACATAGGCCTATACCAATTTGCGGAAATTCACTTGGTATCTTATCATTCATGGTCTCTATAACTGATTCGCCATATTGTTCAATGTGCCTTCTCGGTCCAGTTAAATTTAAATTAAGTTGCTGTCTTTCAGCCAGATTACTGAAACTAATACTTACACACGAAATTAATATTATTATCAATATATTGAAAATAAAATAAACACAATCACACTTAAATTATGAAATAATCAATATTTGTAATTCAATTGAAATTCGCGGTTGCAACAAAAAGCACAGTCACCTGATTAAAAAATAAACCAATTACTTACACCGTCATCTGTTAGAATCTTATGGAACTCACAGATAATTATAACTCTTTGTTAAATAATAAGCAAATAATTTGCAATAACAAATAATGCGACTATAAATTTAGTTATAAGCAACCGTAGGTCTCAAGTTGGTCAAACAGCACACAGTGTGCAAAATTTTATTAAAATCGGTTCAGTAGTTTAGGATTCCATCGCGGACAAACAACGTGACACGTAATTTATATATATATATATATATATATATATATCCACCCGAGTTTTATCCCTAACTAGTGAGATAGCACAAAATACACCACTGACATCAATCTGCATT
Source organism: Diploptera punctata (assembly GCA_030220185.1). NCBI lineage: Eukaryota > Metazoa > Arthropoda > Insecta > Blattodea > Blaberidae > Diploptera > Diploptera punctata. The sequence continues at coordinate 87,211 of JASPKZ010008872.1, read as the reverse complement.
TACATAGCCTATCAATATATTTGTTTTTTGTGGTACTTCTTCACAATATTTTGGATATATCACTTACACAAACCTACTCGAAAAATTATGTATAGCCATGAAATGGTAAAGTTGGTGACATTTCAAACAAGAATATGCGATAATGAGAAATTTATGAAAACTTCAACTTTTCAGTTTCAATGAATAAACCTTTCTTTTTTTAACCCTTAAATTGGAGAAATTCAATTTTTATGTCACCTTATTTAAATGTGTCGGTCAGCAGCGAAAACAAACCATTCAGTACCGTAAATATTGTTCTATAATTTGAAATAAATTCATATAATTTGTACTGATCCACTTTTCCATTCATATATTAAAATATTAATTAGATTAAACCAATATAATATAGGATCATTTTCTTCTTCTTCCTTTCATGTAGCAGATCTAGGGGTCTGTTACGGTCTCAATCCAACGTTTGAAGGGTCTGCCCAATGATCTCTTGCCTGGTGGCTGGTAATTTAAGATTTGGCGTGGTATTCTTGTTCTGTCCATTCTTCTTACGTGAGATTTCCAGTTGTTTCTGTATTTTGCACATATTCCATGATTGATTCTGTTTGTAATTCTTTGAGAATATATTATAGGATAAATTGGCAATTTAATGTTAATTAAATTGTATGGCAGTCAGCCACGTTGATCTAGTGGTTATGTTCCTTGCCTCTAGTTCCGAAGGTCGCCGGTTCAAACCCGATAGATTTTTAGGATGAAAAATGTAAGGAACAAGTGCTCGGGAAGGACTTTAAGCCGTAGGTCCAGAGTCTGAAAATGTTCAGGCTCGTAAAAGAAAAGCAAGCCTGAATAAAAAGACATCTCTGCAAAATTTAACTGACCTTCATCCATCCAAGTAATACCTTAGTTTGCTACTAGATGTCTCAATGAGGCGATATGCTAACCACATGTTACTCGTTGACATCTGTAGGTAAATAAGCATAACTAAATTAGCTTGGTTAAGAAACTTCCACTAGGGAGCACCCATGTCCCCAAGCGAGACACATACACACACAAATTGTAGGCCTATGACAAAGGAAACACGGCAGTTGCTAGGCGAATATTTAATTTCGGATTTCAGGTAAAGCCCCAATTCTAATGGTCCGATTTCCCCATATTTGGAGAACACCTTCCTCGTTTTTTGTAATTGCACATATACTGAGTATCGTTGTAGTAGTAACTGGGATACACAGAGCGATATTTTTATTTTGGTTTCACGTGAACTCCTGTTCCTACTGTAATGGTTCGAATTTTTGTTAAGCAACTCGACCTTAGTTTCTTAGTTGACCGAGTTTGGTTCCGAAAAAAATAAACGTTTTAGGTGCTAGATTGTTAACAAACACTCACACACACAAGGTGATTATCAGTGTCTACTAGATAGGATTGGGGAAGATCTGTAAAAACATTTATTTTAAATATAAGTGCTCCAATAACTTCATTCCTTCAGAATTCGCTAAAATAATGATACAAGAGTTAAAATGTTTGGTCGGTGTAAATGTATTAGAGATGAGCGTTATAAGCAGCACTTAAGCGCCATATTACCATAACTAATAGACTAGAGTGTAGGCTTCATAAATGATTGCAGTATGAAATTAATGTACATCTCTCTACATAAATATATGCGTCAGGAGTAAATCAGGGATGAAGTACGTAATTTGTAAAATGCAGTTAATGGTTTTACTTGCATTAAACAATTGACGAAATGCATTCACCACAACACTACGAATTATGACGTCAATACGCTACTGCAGAATGTAAATCAATACTGTTGTAATACCGAAATAAAGCGGGAAACAAAAAAAATCTTGTTATGCCAGTTTTTATACATCCACCTTGTTTTCATTCCTCTAATAAAGCATGCGATGGAAAAATTTGCCTGCAAGCGCTATTGAATGGAAAATTAAACTTTTCTGCTATTTGTCAGGCAAGACTTTAATTTCTCTAAAATACAATAAATCGCATATAATTGTCTAATGAATTATGGCTCTATATTTTTTTGTTTTCTTTTTCTCTACGCCTCGGTTTAATCTCTCCCTTTGAATGTAAACTACTTATACATACTTTACGTCACCCGTTTACTAGGACACGACCTGTCAGGAAAGGATATTTTACACTCTGCATCACACACATACCTTTTGACCACACAAGAACGGGGAGGGCATCCCTGAATTAGTGATTAGCTCAATAGTAGGGCCACCACCGAGACAACACGAACGTTTAAGACAAGACACACCTGTAATTCGTATATTGATATGAACAAGCTGAATATGATACGGTTGTTTGTGATGGTGAGATGGTTTGCGCAGACAATTTAGGCCTTAACGTTTCCTGACATTTGTGTTATAGGTGAAGAAAAAAACCGGAAAAACCTCATCCAAGAAACCTGGGAATCGATCCCAGACTTCTTGATCTGAGGCAACGACGTCACCACTTGTTCCCAGAGGTGGACGTCATTATGCGGGTTGCTCTTCAATTTTTAAGATCAATATTGGGGTAAGCTAATCTGAACATATAGTATAGTAATGTAATTCATAAGAATTCAGAGCATAGAAAGTGGGACAATTCTTAATAGAGCCCTGTAGTACCAACCTAAAGAAGACTAAACCAGGGATTACCAATGAAGATATGATCATATAAATGTGGTTATTTATATTGTTCTATAAATTAGATTAGAAATGCTGGCGTTTCAACTGCAAACATCTTAACTCATTCGTATAATCTGATTTTCAATCATTGTAATGTGCAAAATTTTATTTCACATTAATTAATTTAAAACATAAATATACTTAACAGATATAACTGTTCAGTAACCAATAATAAAGGGGACAAAAATATGTTTATAGTGAATAGGTTCGTAAACAGAATGGAACAGAACTCTATTGACGACATTTCACAAGTTGTTCAGGGATGTTGGATAAGTCTTGACGTAAGGAAACCATGGGTTCCGATTATAGAACAATGTGTTGTTGATGTGTTAGGAATATAGCATATCCTAACGACTATGATAAAATCTGTTCAGACAGATTGCAAAAAAATAAACTAACCATCACCTGAAATAGGTAGCATACTATAAAAACGATATAAAGTTCTATACAAACAATAGGCTATAAAAAACACATGAATCATGAAACACTCCAAGAACACAACTTACTTAATACATGCTTTCCAGTTCGCTTTACCGAAGTTCCCTCTTAATTATTGCCTTCCAGAGATTCCTACCTTCCCATTGTCCTTGTTCCATACCCCTCTTCATCATGATATTATATATTCCCTAATACCATGTTCTTCTACCTCTGTCCCTCTTCCTTCTGCCTGGTACCATCAAAACTAACACCCATTTAGGCCACTGTTCATCCGACTACTGTCCATACTACTGTAAATCTCTCTTTGCTGTCCTATCGATAACAGTTTCTTGTGCATCCATTTCATATGCATTTCTAATATGTTTTAGCCTGGATATTCTCATACATCTCGGTAATCCATCCATTTCTGTCGTCAGGACTCTTTTCTGCATCCTTTTATTTATTGTCCAGCTTCCTATTAATGTTGTGTATAATCTCATTTTTGTTTTTCTGGTCTGATTTCTATTCCTCAAAAGACCATTCTGGGATCTAATAGTCCTCGCTGCATAATTTATTCTGTTAATAATATATTTTTCACAAGTACCAGATTTATCTAATATGGATTCAAGATATTTAAATTCTTCAACACATTTAATTATCATATTTATTTGTAGGTAATCTGAATTTCCTCCGATTACCATGTATTCTGCTTTTATATAATTTATCTACAGTTCCCTTACCTCAAATGTACCTACCAAGAACGGTACTCATAACTCTAACTCACTGGTAATATCGAGCCCGTAGGTTCATAGCCACGCGGACATAAGCTCTCCATACATTCTTCTCCTGAGCTAATGTTTTCCTCTCATTCCCTGTGTAATCTACTTCCCTCAAATCATGGCTAATATCATTCCCCACCTCATTCTTGGTTTCCCAATTGGGCGTTTTCCCTCTGGTTTTCCTACAAGTAGCTTCCATGCACGCCTTTCATTCCCCATATGTGCCATATGTCCTACCCATCGAAGTCTACGAGACTTAACTGTTCATATTATATCTGGCTTCCTATAAAGACCATGAAGTTCACTGTTATGTAGTCTTCTCCAATCATCTACCTATTCATCTCTCTTTGATCCAAATTTCCTAACGATTTTATTCTCAAATACTCGTAATCTCCTTTCCTCCCTTAATGTAAGAGTCCATGTTTCGCATCCATATAATATAACTGGTACAATAATAGTTTTATATATTTTCAGTTTAACGTTTTTTTGAAAGGAGGTGGGACGTCAAGAGTCCCTGTAATGTATAATAGCTCATATTTTCAGAATTGAGCCTATTTTTAATGTATTTGTACATATCATTCCTATTTGAGATCTTTGTTCCCAGATACTTTAATTCAGCCACTTCCTCAAAATTCCCCTCATTTGTCATTAACTGTCCATTTCCGTTATATAATATATTTCTATGTGTAACCGTGTACTTAGTTTTAATCATATTCACTTCCAGTCCCAATTTATTAGTGTTACTTAGTAGTGTGTGCGTGGTGGCCTACAGTATCTCCTCGCTATCGCCCAATAGTACTACATGATTAGCATAAACTAATAGCTTATTAATACCATTTAGTTGTAGGCGTTCCTCATCCTCTAAAGATTTGATTGCTTGCTCTGGTATAAAATTAAATAGTAGAGGAGATAGTGCATTTCCTTGCTTCAACCCATTGTGGATTTCAAAACTATCCGAAAACGGTTGCCTACATGCACACTACTCTTTGTGCCATTTAGACACATTCGTATAAGTGTAACTAACTTTTTAGGAATTTCGAACTCCGGCAGGATACTATATAACTTCTCTCTCTTAATTGGGTCTGATGCCTTTTTTGAAGTCTACAAATAGTTCATGTACATTACCATTATATTCCCATTTATTCTCTAAAATCTGTCTTATACTAAAAATCTGATCTGTTGCAGACCTGTTTCTTCTTAATGCACATTCATGATCTCCTAGAATGTCATCAATATAGGGAGTAAGTCTGCTTACTAATATATTTGTTAGAATGTTATACGAAGATGAACGTAATGAGATGCCCCTATAGTTGTTGCAATCAGTTTTATCTCCTTTCTTATAAATTGGTACGATAATTGATTCTTTCCATTCATCTGGAAGAGCTTCTTTCTCCCTAATCATACTAAGCAACCAGCGTATCTTGTCCATCAATTTTTTCTCCTTATTTTATAAGTTCTACTGGGATCTCAGCTGAACCTGATGCTTTATACATCTTCAATTTTTCTATCACCATTTCAACCTCTAATGTACTTGGTTCTGCGACTAGCGTTTCTGCTGTCTGTAAAATTATCCTCTTCAATAACCTGGTCTGTATGTACATTTAAATGTTGATTAAAGTATATTTTCCATGTATTTATTATACTCCTGGAATTTGCAATCATATCCCCATTTTCATTCCTAATTATGTTCGTTTTAGCCTGAAACCCTTTCTTCTCTAATTCCCTGATATAATTCTCTAATATTCTTCTTTTTGTATTCATGATAACATAATTAATCTTCTCTCTCAAATATTCCACTTTTTACTCTTTAGTAACCTGGTATTATCCCGTCTAATACTACCCAATTCTTCTACATTTATCTCATTTGGCTCGTGTAATCATTTCAATTTTGCTAGCTTTCTTTTCTTTATAATGACGGTACATTCCTGTCCATACCATTTCTTGTTTTGCCTTTTTTTAAACAACCAATGCTTTCTGATGCTGATAATTTAATAGTATCTCTTTTAGCATCCCATTCTTTATTTATATCAGTCTTTTCTTCGTTTCCAGATTGTCATCTGAAGATTCCAGTACTTTAAATCTATTAGCAATATTGATTTGGTATTCTTGCCGCATTTCCTTATATTTAAATTGTATTTATTCAAAATTTTCCAAATCGTCTTTAGCGTTTGTTCCTCTCATAAGTGATAGCCGTTGTCTGATTTTCACCCTGACCAGATGATGATCCGAGTTGCAGTCTGTCCCTCTAACTGATCTAACATCGATGATGCTACTGTGCCAGCGTTGGACAGAACTTATTTGTTATATAGCACTGGTCAACATGATTTTTTGTCGCATGAGTACCAATAGCTGTACTTAATGCAGGTTTTTTATCGTGTTTTAATTATGTATTCGGAATTTCTCCATCACCCTTTTTTTATTTCAATTCTAATTAATGGATTTAAATAATTATTTTTTTAATAAACGTTTTTTCGTCCATTTGTCCATTGTAAAATAAAACCAAATGAGCTAACTCAGGAGATTTCAGCTATAGAAAAGATATATCAAGGCAAATGGAATCCTAATATGCTGGCCGATTAATGTTGGACCATCAAGAGGGATGCTCCACAGGCGAAATATAGCAGAAAATCGTCATTTCGTACTTTTCTAGGTGAGTCCGAAATTTCGAATACTGTGTAGTTACGAATGTAGAAAATATTAAAGTGTTTGAAATTATAAATGTCTGTCTCCCAGAAACCTTGCGTGATGGAGAAAAAGCACCGATATCATATTTGAATTCAGGAGAAAACATACTAACAGAATCACATATTTTTCTTTCTGAGACAAAAAAAAATTGTTGTTCAGTGTAATTGACTGTACAGTACAGTGTACACTCTTTAATACTGCACGTGCAGTTCTTCGAAATGTCCATGATTACCAAAAATTTATAATGATTTATTAGTAATAAAGCATGTTTTTTTCGAGAATAATTAAGTAAAGGGGCCATTCGACGCCAGATCAAATAATTATCTTAAATGATTAACTACGGATATTTTATCTATTTGTACCATAATACATGAAACATATTTATTTTCACGTTTTTATTTTATAAATTATTACAGGCTATATTTAATCATAAATATTTTCTAAAATAATTAAAGTATTAAACTGTAAATTGTATATATGATTTTGAGAGACTCTTCATGTCCCAACTCCTTTCAAAAAATGTTAAACTGAAAATATATAAAACTATTATTCTACCAGTTATATTATATGGGTGCGAAACATGGACTCTTGCTTTAAGGGAGGAAAGGAGATTACAGGTATTTGAGAATAAAGTACTTAGGAAAATTTTTGGACCAAAGAGAGGTGAACAGACAGGTGAATGGAGAAGACTACATAACAATGAACTACATGGTCTTTATAGGAAGCCAGATATAATAAGAACAGTCAAGTCTCGTAGACTGCGATGGGCAGGATATGTTGCACGTATGGGGAATGAAAGACTTGCATGGAAGCTTCTTGTAGGAAAGCCAGAGGGAAAACGCCCAGTTGGTAGACCAAGAATGAGGTGGGAGAATAACATTAACTATGATTTGAGGGAAGTAGATTTTACAGGGAATGATTGGAAAGGATTAGCTCAGGATAGGGATATATGGAGAGCTTATGTCCGCGCGGCCATGAACCTATGGGTTCGATAGTGCCAGTGAGTAAGTAAGTAAGTAATCTAACATTAAATTGAATCAGAACAGTTGTGAATGACTTTCTAAATCTGTGCATATTGCCGGGGAATCTTTTGCTAGTTCTAGCTCTGTAATGTGCCATGTATATCCTGACACAGAAGCGGAATCTTTCAGTTTTTTAACTCTCAATAAGTTGAGTATTTTAATTCTCTATGCCGGAAAATATCTTCGTTGAAGTCATGATTTTACCCGAGAACTGAACACGCAAATTCAGCTGATGCGCTATCCTATATCACTAATGCCAAGCCATAGAGCAAATATTTAGGTTTGAAAAATGGTACCGACCTTGGAAGGTCTTGACCCAATATTTTATGTGCTTTTAATGAAGTGTTTTTTAGATTTGATATGATGACAGGGTGAGTGTTCCTCTCACTGTGTTTTGTGGCTTAGAGTGTCTTGTTTGTATAAGTTTAAATTAGTGTGTAGAAAATTTTGATTATTTTTGTATGAGTGTCTTAAATTACTTTTGTCGACGAGGAATCTTTAAAGCTCGAGTAGAAAGCATAAGCAAATCAATCTTAAAAATTTCTTAATGTGTTCTGAAGTGTGTTGTGAGTTAAAGTGTAATGTGCATAGGTGTTCTGTATTGTAGTGTGGTGTTAATTTGTGTATTTCCTATGTCATGTATTAGCCTGTTATTATGTGTTAGTATTGTATCTTTCTGTCTGCGTGCTAGATGTTTAATGTGGTCTTTTATGTATGAGATTTCAGTGATATCATGTAGTATGGAGATCTGGGTTTGACGGTCTGCATGGAGTATTATTCTTAGGGCTTTATTTTGGGCTATTTGTAAATTTTTAATGTAAGAAGCTGCTGCGTGTCCCCAGGCTGGACTGGCATATGTCATGATTGGTCTGATGAGTGCTTTGTATAAATTTATTTTGTGTTTTAATGAAAGTGTACGTGATGTGAGTATAGGAAAGATGTGTGAAGTTCTGGTTTGTGCTTTAGTTTTCAGTTGTTTAATGTGTTGTTTAAATGTTAGTTTTTTATCAAGTGTTGCTCCTAGGTATTTAACTAGTCTTTGTATTCGATGTTTATATTGTTTATCTGTAATGTAGGTGGATTTGGTCTTCTTCTTGTAAATATGATGGCTTGTGTTTTATCAGCATTTAGTCTGATTCTCCATTTGGAGAACCAGTTGCTGATCTTTGTTAATGTGTAGCTGTATTTTTCTAGTGGTGTGTTGTATGTCATGATGTGTACAGTATATCGCTGTGTCGTCTGCATATTGTGCTACTTTAGTATGTATTGATGTTGGGAGGTCTGAAGTGTATATGTTGTATAGTGTAGGTGCCAGTACAGATCCTTGGGGAACGCCTGCTTTTATCGGATGCCAGTCTGATTTTTGTCTGTTGAAGATAGTTCTAAAAGTGCGCTTGTTTAGGAAGGAGTGAATTAATTTAATGTAGCTGTCAGGAATTTTATATTGAATTAATTTATGTATTAGACCTGTATGCCAAACGGAGTCAAAAGCTTTTTCTATGTCGAAGAAGACTGCAGTTGTGTATTGTCTTAGTAGGAATCCAGTTGTTAAGTCGTCATGAGTCTGGTGAGCTGTAATGTAGTTGAGTGTTCAGATCTAAAGGCGAATTGTGTCGGAGGTAGTATCTGAGTTATGTATGGAAGTAGTCTCTTGAGTATTAGTCTTTCTAGTATTTTGCCTATGTGGTCAAGTAAGCTAATAGGTCTGTAGTTTTGTGGGAAAAGAGGATTTTTTCCGGACTAATGCCAAAAATTACTAATGAAATTCTTTATTCAAATACATTTGAGTAATCCACTACTGGCCAATGTCAGGAACAGACTGAAGATAAATTGAAAATATTTTCGTTATTCGTCGATCCAAATAGACAAGTTGTTACCAAGCCCGATTCTGGTTCTGAAGTTCTCAAACAGGGGTGGATGGAAAATTCAGGGTATAAAAAATTATGAGCTTCTGTTCCTTCCGAAGGGAACTAAAACCTATGTATCGTGTCGCAGATTTACGCCGAAGCGCACTTGAATAAGGCAATGCGCTACAGGTTGGCAGGTTGAGGTTCGTGCCCCGGTGGGTTAGTATTTTTAATATATACCTTCTGACGGGACCATGTCCCTGCAATCGATTCAGCCTATAACGTAAATAAGAACTAGACTATGTTCTGCGGTGAAGACGGCTGTCAGGCAGGTTTTTACATCTCGTACCAAATGTCTTGAAAGTAGGAACTTTAATCTCTTTCTACCCCAAAAGGGCTCCTCAGGCCTGTAATGGAATCATTTTATCTACTTTTTAAAAACAAATCTCAAATCTTGAAAAGTGGTCTTTCGACAAATTTGTCAGCGCTTTTAAGCCCAGATTTGAATTTAGACGAAACTAATCACGGTAGTTATAGAGTGCCGTTAAATACCGTAAGAACAATACTAAGGCCTTCTCAGACCTATAAAGGATCAACTCCATCCTCATCAGACAGCAGGCATATACAGGATTCCATGCAGTTGTGGAAAAGTGTATATAGGCACCACCAAACGCACCATCGCAACCAGACTTAAGAAGCATGAAAGATACAGTCGTCTTAAACAAATGGATAAGTCGGCAGTAGCAGAACACTCTTTACTTGATGGCCAAAGGGTACAATACCAGAATACAGACATATTATCTAACTGCACACACTATTTTACCCGTCTACAACGAGAAGCCATCGAAATATTCAAACATAAAAACAGTTTCAATAGAAAAGAAGAATCATTAAAAGTCAACAAAGTATGGATACCGGTTCTAAAACACGCAAAATGTAAACCTCTACAAGCACAGTCGACTAGACTATCAAACAGCAATCTCAGTGGAACAATTGAAGTCCCTACCGCTGACCAATCAGAAGACAAATATAACGTACAGGCGACTAGACCATCAAACAGCAATCTCATTGGAGCAATGGAACCCTACCGCTGACCAATCAGAAGGCAGATACAACTTACGAACACATCGCGGTGAACGTATAAATAAGACAGACAGCGGACAGAATTGCCACATTTTTATTCTTCGCCTTGGTTCCCTATTGAGCTGACAGCGTATTGATTTTCTGCTAAACTCCAGTGACGTCATTGAAAACAACAGCACAGCGTACATCGTTCAACGACGCTACAGCAGTGCCCTCTGTTTCTCACGGCCTTCTGGACTACTAGTAAACATCAAAACACTTTCCTTGCAGCGTTTCAGCGCTGATTCTTCTTTTTTTCTTCTTCTGTGCTAGTGAAACATATAAATAAATAGTGTCGTTTAGTGTTCTGTGAAAACCGGGTGAGGCTCTGGTAGCCAATACCCCTCTGAGCATACGCTCAGTGAGTGCTCAGTGCGAGTGTTATCAGGTGTGGTTTAGCCACTGCATTAATAACTCTTCTACAAACTGTGAGTATTAGTGTTAAGCCCATATCTATTTGGTGTAAGTGTTCAGTGTCTAGTGCATTAAAACAAGCCATTGGACTAAGTCTTGGCGATTCCAAGCACCATGGCGACCAGCTGTAAAACCAGTGATATGGAAGTGGTGGAAGAGGTGCGGGACTACAGCCCGCTTGAAATCTGGGAAATAGCTTCAAATCAATTTGAAGCGTATATAAAGAAACAAAATTTCAAACCAGATTCCAAATTTTCCACAGTTGCAAATAAAATTCAAGGCACTTTCTGGATCATTTCAAGTTATTTGCAAACATACCCAGAGTTCGAGCGGTCTGACACAGCCTTGGATATGACGCGGGAATTACTCTGATGCATTAAGTCAACTAAAAGGAAAATCTAATGACAAAACTCAATATCTAGAAAAGATTCTAAATGCTGTACAGAAGATGGCTATGGACGTTCAAACCACTTGTTTCCTAACATATGGTGAAGAACGCACAGAGTCATCAAGTGAACATAAAAAACGAAATGAAAACCAATACGAAACAACAGAAAAGAAAATGAGGAAACAATCAAATCCCAGTAAAAAGGTACCAACCGTGTCATATTCACAGGAAGTGTCAGTTTCAAACCCTTATTCCATATTGGCTAATATGAATGAAACTGACAAACGTCCCGCATCTCAAGCTGGACCATCAAAAGAGGCTAGGGCTCCTACTGCTACAACAAATTCGCAGCCCCACTGGTGTGCTACCACCTAAAAAAGAACCAAGACCGCCCCAATTACAGTTATTGGGCAAGCTGATGCCTTCAAATGAATAAAGAAATCACTTCTAAACTTAGTGGAGATCTCAAAGTAGTTAGCACGCCAGAAGGTCTGCGATACTACGCCACCTCAGTGGCAGATCATAAGTTACTCAAAGAATATTTTTCTGCTGTAGGTAAACAGCACTACACCTACATACTGAAGCAAGATCTGCCACTGAGGGTGGTATTAAAACGACTTCCAGCCAGTACATCAAAGATGATATATTCGAAGAGCTTCAATCTCTTAAATACCCTATCAAGACAGTAAAACAAATTTCAAAAAAAGAAAACGAAAAACTAGTACCACTTCCCTATCTTTATATTGGAACTCGACAATAATGATTCCGGTCGAGAAATATTCAACCTCACAAAAACTCAACTATATGATTGTAGCAGTGGAGCCTTATAGACCCCGATCAGGGCTAAAGCAGTGCTTCAACTGTCAACGTTTTAATCATACATTTGCAGGGTGTAGCCTGACGCGCAAGTGCGTAGTTTGCGCAGAACCCCATAATCACGGTAAATACCCTGTCAAACAAGAAGCTTTGACCGACAAATCAAAACTAAAATGTGCAAATTGTGGAACGTCAGGTCACCCTGCCTCATATAGAGAATGTCCATCATACGTTGCAGCAAAAGCTGCCTTTCTGAAACGTACAGAAAATAATTCAAATAATTCAAATTCAAAACAGCAAAACATTCAACGCAGAACTTTTTCTTCAAAACCAATCAATCCAAATATTTCCTTCAGCCAAGCAACTGGCCAGCCAAATTTTCAATCACAAAGCACTCCTAAAAGTCCGAATAGACAAGCCTCTCAACTCCCTCTATCAAGTCAGGGACGCGAACTTCTCAATAACTTAGAGCCATTATTAGCTCAATTACAATCTCCAATGGAGAAGTTTGCGTTCATGACAAATCTAGTAAATATTTGTTTCGGTGAATATGTGTAGGTTCCATACCGAAGCTTTCTCAATGTTGCGCCTTTTAATGCCAATGGTGTACTTAAACAGATTCGAGAGCTTATTACTTTTATACAAGAGAGAGATATTGACATTCTTCTTCTGAATGAAACTTTTTTGAAACCAGGAAACAAATTCTAAATTCGAATTATTGTACTGTATATATAGAAATGACCAATTGAATGGTCCCCTTGGAGGTACAGCAATTTTTATTAAACAAACCATTGGCCACAGAGTGGCCCCTACACCCAGGCTTCAATTTATTGAAGCAACAGCCATCGTCTTGCCAATTTCAGACCGCGAATCAATTTATATAGTTTCTATTTACAAATCACCTACCAGACTCCTAACGAGGTACGACCTAAACGCTCTCACTTCCGTCTCCCCTAACTACTTGTTAGCGGGAGACTTCAATAGTAAACATCTTCTTTGGAATTGTCGTACCCAAAATGGATCTGGTGTGATACTCCAACATTTTTGTCAGCATCATAACATAGAAATTTCCGCTCCAAGGGAGCATACATACTTTAGAAACACACATGTTGGCTTTCGATCAGATATACTGGATATAGTTCTCTCGAGGAATGTACCTATCTCTCTACACGTCACCACAATTACAGACGTACTTAACTCAGATCACAGTCCTATACTCTTTAAAATCAGTCCCACATTTTTGTTGTCCTCGCCCCCAAACATGTATTATGATCACACTGATTGGCAGAGTTACACACACATGCTTAACCAATGGGTTCAGCCGACACTCTCTGTCCAATCAACAGAACAAATAGAACACGCTGTCCTTAGTTTACAGGCTAGTATACAAACGGCCATTACACTATCTACAACACAAACAAACAAAAATGCACATACAAAACCATACGATCCTACACTCCAAAATTATTTAACTGAGAAGAAACGATATCTCAGATTATACCGTACTTTTGGCGCACCCCAACACAAACAACTTTACAGTCGCTATGCTCATTTGGTGCGAAACCGATTAGAAGAAATGCGAAATGCTGAATGGGATTCTTCCCTTCAGCGTTTCACAGATGCTAAAATCCTCCGTGGGAGATATTAAAAAGAATTAGAAGGAGTCGAGCTCCGCCTCCTCCATCAGCTATATTTTATGACGGAGATTGGGCTTACCTCCTACGGGAGAAAGCCCAAGCTCTCTCTAAACACCTAGAATCAAGGTTTCGCCCACATGAGCTCACCACACCGGCTCACGAAGCTGAAGTATACCATACAGTAAGTACTTTTCTTGAGAGACCTATCCCTCTCACCCTTCCTGATATACGGCTTTCAGAATTGAAAGCCGTAATCCATAATCTACCTTCCAAACGTGCCCCCGGTCATGACCGGATACCATATTTGGCGGTAAAATATTTACCGCTAAAAGCCCTTCTCCTATTCCTTCAAATAGCTAAACTTTGTCTCAAGTACCAGTACTTCCCCGAGGTCTGGAAAAAAGCCAAAGTTGTAGCTATACCAAAGCCTGGTAAAGATCCAACCAACCCGGACAACTTAAGGCCAATCAGTCTTCTACCTGTGCTGGGGAAAGTTATGGAGAAACTCATTTTGGCAAGACTAAAAAGAGAGGTGGTAGAGAGAAACCTTATTCCTACTCACCAATTTGGCTTTAGAAAAACACATAGTACTCCGCTCCAACTTGCTCGACTGGTTGACCAAGTTGTTACGGGATTCAACAACAAGAGAAGTACTTTGGCAGTGTTCCTGGATATTGAGAAGGCATTCGATACGACTTGGATAAATGGACTATTATACAAATTAATAAAATTTCAAATTTCGGCTGATTTAATTAAAATTATAGCTAAATACCTAACTAACCGACACTTTTATGTGTCGGTTAGTGGGTATAATTCTGACTGCAAGCCACTCTTGGCGGGAGTTCCTCAAGGTGCAGTCCTCTCTCCGATTCTGTACACTCTCTATGTGTCAGACATCCCTAATTTTAACCGTATTAACCTAGCATCCTTTGCTGATGATACTTGTTTGTATCTTCAGGCTCCATTCCGTCTATTACCTCGACGCGTCCCAATAATCCAGTCCGCCTTGAATTCCTACCATTCCTGGTTTGGTCTATGGAACATTAAGCTCAATGTTAACAAAACAAAAGCTGTTTTGTTTTCAAAGACTAGTAGACCAAACCAAATCCAACTCACTTTGGGAACTCATCACTTCCGACCAGAGCCTTCAGTCAAGTATCTCGGAATCCATTTGGATTCCAAGCTTACGTTCAAAATTCATATTCGGCATCTTATTCATAAATCAAATGCTGCAATTGCCTTACTTTATCCATTTTTCAAGTCACCTACACTATCCTCTCGGATCAAGCTGATTCTTTACACAGCTGTGATCCGAAGCATGTTGCTATATGGTTGTGAAGCCTGGAGCATCCTCGCTGGATGTCACAAAAAGAAAGTTCAAATAATTCAGAATAAATGTTTCAAAATTATTTTTTCGGCACCAATGTACACGAGGATCGCAGAGCTTCACAACCAAGCACAGATGCCGTATATTGCGACTACGATTGAAGAACGTGTGGACAAAATGTTCCAACTAATCCAAAATCATACAAATCCAATTGTTCGCAATATAGGGCATCTAATACAGCGACGTGCAATTCACCGGAACATATTTGCTAGACTTTGATGGTCCAGCTAATGAAATGAGTGCTGTATGACAGCTAAAGTAGTGTGGCTCATTCCGCTCGGTTGGCTTTCGGACTCTCTGCTTGTCCGGGCCGAGTGGTTTACGATGCCCTGCTTTGGTAGGATTACACCTCATTCCCCCTTCCCTTTACAAATTTTTTTATAAACTGAACACAAACGCCGCTAGATATAGTGGGTTAAGTGGTTAAACTCCATCTAGATAATCACTATGGTATTTGCTGCCAGGGAGCCGCAACTGGTTCTAGTGCAGCGCACTGGGCGATGCTAGACATTGCCAAACAACAACAACAGAATTGCCAGTCTCAAGACAACCCTTGAGGATGCCAGACGCAGTCTCTGGCAAAACGTCGGGGAACTACAAGCCTCACGACCACGGCCTTACAGCCCGAAAATCTTCTTCAAGATCATCATAATACTAAGACTAAATAAACTCCATTTATCTCATTTTTAACATGTTCACTAGTGTCAAAAAAATACGTACGGCAAAAAGAAAAAAATCAGTATTGGTTTAATAAGCCTACAGTTTTTTCTTATCTTAATATATAAAAATTACGTGTTACGTTGTTTGTCCGCGATGGAATCCTAAACTACTGAACCGATTTTAATAAAATTTTGCACACTGTGTGTTGTTTGATCCAACGTGAGACCTACGGTTGATTATAACTAAATTTATAGTCGCATTATTTTTATTGCAAATTATTTCTTTATTATTTAACAAAGAGTTATAATTATCTGTGAGTTCCATACGATTCTAACAGATTACGGTGTAAGGTAATTGGTGTATTATTTAACAAAGAGAGATCCAGGTGGTTGTGCTCTTCGTTGCAACCACGAATTTCAATTGAATTACAACTATTGATTATTTCATAATTTAAGTGCGTTCAGTGTTTATTTTATTTTCAATACATTGATAATAATATTACTTCCGTGTTTAAGAATTAGTTTTAAGTAATCTGGATGAAAGACAGCAACTTAATTTAAATTTAATTGGACCGAGAAGGCACATTGAACAATATGGCGAATCAGTTATAGAGACCACGAATGATAAGATATCAAGTGAATTTCCGCAAATTAGTATAGGCCTATGTGACATAAATCTTACATTTAAGAAGAATGTCAATTTAAAAACATATGAAGGTCCTAAGGAACGGAATAACCGAACTGTAAGTAAGTCTGTTAGTTATAATAAGATGCCTAATATTACAGAAACAATCTCCATGCCTCAATTAAATGAAAAACAACATGACTATAATATATCACAAGATGATATTACTATACAGAGACTTCTTGATGATGATGAGAATCCAAACTGCCAACAAGTTCTGATGTTGAGTGATTCCGGGTTCTGTGGCCGTGGTCCATAGTTGGTGTTGATACCAGACGTTTCGCCCTCAACTGCGGAGGGCATCTTCAGTGGCGAGTGCTTCTAGGCGTGTTTCCTGGTCGGAAGCTCTACTTAGTAGAAGCTAAGTAGAGCTTCCGACCAGGAAACACGCCTAGAAGCACTCGCCACTGAAGATGCCCTCCGCAGTTGAGGGCGAAACGTCTGGTATCAACACCAACTATGGACCACGGCCACAGAACCCGGAATCACTCAACATCATGATTACCGGCCGTGAAAGCCTGCATTCAACTGCCAACAAGTTCGTAGAAAAAAACTAAAGTATAATGAAATCAGCAAGCCTCCTCAAAATATTCCATCAATAAATGTATATAATCCTTATGATACACTTATGGATGATACTGAGAATTCAGATAACATAAATTCATCTCAATCAACAAAACCACTTCCACATAAACCACCACCCATATATATACCGGGTGTAGTTAACGTACCAGAACTAAAAAATTGTGTAAAACAAAAACTTTCTGATTTAGATTTCTCACTTAGTTTACTACAACATAATTTAACGTATAAACGTATACCTTAACCACTGCAACGCGTGGCCGGGATTTATATATATAAAACAAAATCGGATTAGTTACACTATTTATAATTCAAGAACGGCTGGACCGATTTTTATGATCTTTTATTTGTTGGATTTGTTTCCGCCCCGATTAACAGATAACTATTAAATCATCGGAAAAATTAACTTAAAAATATTTAAAGGCGATACGACGTTCGCCGGGCCAGCTAGTAATTTATATAATTCTCTTAGATTCCGAAAATCTTAAACAATACAATTACTTCTTTAATTAACTTACAAGTTACATAATAATATTTTAATGCAGAACAGGCGTGTTAATAAGTGCTCACTGGGTGTGAAAAGACGCCCCGCCATTCCTTATTCAACCTCGCCCTTTCTTATTCAACCTTACGTCGCGTCGGATGGGCTACTTGCCAGGTGTGTTGTCTCATTGGGTGCGCACCTGTACTTAGGGTTAGGAGGGGGGATCGCGTTTTCAAATCTAGTGAGTACTTATTAAGAGTCCTGTTTTAATGTATCGTAAAGCTGTTGCACTAGGAGGCTCTGAATATTTTATAATGCATTTTCTAATTCTCTACGGTCTACTTTGTGAAATAGCATATTGGTATGTACACTCATTTTACACGTACTTTCAAAGAACTCCAACTGAAGCGTAAATATTCGAGTATTTCTTCTTCTTTTTACTTTTTATTCTTGTTTGTTCAATTGAAGGGCTTAGGGCAATAACATGATAAGCCACATATTGTTCTTTCTGAGATATAAGGAGTTTAATGTTTCAAAAAATTATAAATACTAATTCTGTGGCACCATGCATGAAACCAATAACCCTCATTTAAGTAGTTCTGAGAAAATGAATATTAAGGAAATTCTAATTATCTCGCTTGAAAAATTGGTGTATTAATGTCATATTAAGGGGAATGTCTCCGTGGAAACTACATGTCTTTAACAACAAATATTGAAACATACAACTATATTATTAAGGACACTTTAATGAAAAAATCAAAATGACACTGAAACAAAAACAGTGAATCTCCATGCATGAAACCCATAACCCACAAAACACACGCAATAGGATTAACATTCTTCTTATGATTCTGATGTGATATTGACAGTGTCTGATTCTTCTTGTAGTGTTGTTACCTCTGATGTCCTGTGACAGAGTTTAACTGGACTCTTTGATGTACTGGATAAACCAGTATAAAACTGACGGTACTTCTCTGGTATGAAAGCACAGAGCTTTCTTAAGTCCGAACGTTTAGGTGCTGAAATGGACCTTCTTCCATTATACAGCCCTGGTAATGTTCCAAAATTTACATCGGAACAGCTCAATCGTTTTTTCCTTGAAATATTGATTTCTTGAAGAATTTCTAATTCATTATGTGAGTAACCAATAAACATTTTCCTTGGATGGTCTCTAGAAAAAATAACTCTTGCAGCTTTACGTAAGTGTACTGGTTTACCATGCACATCAGTTTTCCTGAAAATAAGGGTTTTAGTAAATTCTAATATTGATATGAAGTGATGTTGCTGTGTCATTCTAACCACATTGAAAGGATTTTTTTTAGCAGATTCAACAAGACGAAACCACGACTCAGGATCATATACAACTGGTGTCTTCTTTTTCTTCTGTTCAGTAACTCCAAAGTCTCTATCGCACACTAGTATATGTGACCAGGCACATGGAATTTATGTTGTACACTTTCAATTTTTTTTTTTACATGCACCATGTAATACCAGAAGGTCATGACATTTTTTAATTTATTTTGACCCCTGCAAGAGTCCGACCAAGCTATCAACGACTTTGCACTTTGTAAATTGCCTTCCTCATTTATAGTTTTTATAAGGTAAGACACTATTTCTTCAGACCACCTTGATGCCTGATCTTCAGACCACATATGCATGTAGGACTGTCCCGTATTACCATGGATACACAGATTGTAGGTCCAAAGCTGCCTACTGTAAAATACCACCCTGGTATTCATATGGGGAGTTGGCAAGGCTTGTTGTAGGTCGAAAGCAATAACTACAAAATCATCATAATCCTTTGCATTGTTGAAATCTTACTTTATCTTGTCATGGGCAAGTTGAGCTTCATGAAGATGGTGATCATGTTCTTCTCTTAAGTGTCTCTTTTCTTCAAAAAGTTTAGCTGCTTCAATTTTTACAGAATATTAATCACAGAATTTACTGGTATCCAGACTTGAATGGCCAAAGTGTATGTTAAACTCCTTTGTAAAAATGTCTGAAAACATTCGAAATGATACTGGTTCCTTACCAGATTCAATATACTATTGTACATAGAGGTCATGTATTTTTATTGTTAGTTCAGGTGAGAGGTAATATCTGTTTGGTTATGTCTACGGGTATAATGGCTTTTGTATCTAGGAAATGTGTTTATAAATTCTCTCACAGTTGCCTTCTTACATTCAGGGATTCTATTTGGTCTATTATTATGTTTTCCTCGTCTGTCATCTTGAGGGCTACCATATTGTTGCATCTTTGAACATACATCATCTATTCTGTACACCTTTATTCCTAAGATACTAGCTAGAGCTTGTTTGCAAATCCTCTTATGAATTCCCTGAACAATAACATTATACTCATACGAAATTATACGCCGTGACACTCCATTCTTTGTATAAACTCGTTTTTTTGCAACAGACTTTATACAGCAACCTATATAATGTCTCTGGGCTGTGAAATCAGGCAGATTCTAGAATGCAGACCTTATTTTCTTGCGGTCTTCTAATGACAACATTTTGAAACATCTAAATCTACTATTTCATGGAGGTCCTTCAGTAGATGCAACATATAACACATATATGTGACCTACATATTCTTTCCCTTGTAGCCGTAATCTTGCCTTGATGTTTCTTGCCCATTTGTCCGGATCTCTCTTACGTTTTCTTCTCCGAACAGCATGTATTTTCTCGTTTTGGTCAATGTCGTTGTTGTCTTGCTGATTAATTAACAGGTTTTGTTTTGAAGTTCCTGGTTGTGACAAATCAAGGTTTCTTACTTCTGAAGTTTCTTCTGTCATGGTTAAAGGAGAATCACAATCTAAAATGAAGATTGAATTTTTTTTAGTTGATATGGTATAGGTTATATTGATAGTGTTGAAAAATATTTGATATTATTATCTGGTTTACATAATATTAAATAACACACATGCAAGTAAAAAAAAATACTTATTTACTTACCAACTCTGTCACTATGCAGTAATTCACTATTACTGATCAATTTTATGAATTCCTTACTCTTTCTGTAGCTTTTCTATGCATTGTATAACAGGAAATGGAAGTTATGGGTTTCATGCATGGAGGTTTCCTATCTGAAGTGAACCTCCAATGTGCTGCCATATCTGGATCTTCTGTTTAACTAATTGTACAGCAATCAAAACTTGAGGGATGATAAATGACAGCTCCAATATTACATTAATAATATTAACTCTTTTTTTTTAATTTTAGGGTAATGGGTTTTATGCATGGTGCCACAGAATTGTGCAGTATTGTTGTTAATACATTGTGTATCTATATGTTTTAATTCATCACAGGTGCACTTATATATGATTTTATGGATATTTCAATACATTTATTTGCTATCGTTGTAATAAATAACATATCTTAAAAGAATGTGGCTTAAGCCTATAGCCTAAAAATCTATAATTATTGATAATTGCAAATTAGATATATTCCAACTTAAATTCTACCCCCCTTTAAAAATAAAACTTTACAAGGATTATAAAACAACTGAAGCCTTAATAAATTTTATAGTCCTATCATCTATCTTCAATTATTCAAGAAGTGTTCTATGCTGCGTTGCTTAAAAAATCTTCATTCCTCCTTATAATCTCTGATTTGTGAAAAACCTAACGTAGAGTTTATATTTTCGTAATTCAGTATGAAACTATCTCTACTAAATTATTCTACACTGCTCAAAAAAATTAGGGGATAACATATTAAGACCATGTTTTTTTGTAATAGTATTAGATGCAATCACTTTCTATTATTCCAAGATAATGTAAATAAGAGTTTGAAGTTGTTACGTAACCTCGGTACCACACCAGAGGGCAGTGTCTGTACTGTTGATGTGAAAGGGTGGTGTGGGGGTGTATGTTTTGTTGCTGTTTTTAAATCCAGTCCAGTTTTCAGTTAGTGAATGACTTGCCTTAGGGACAGTGATGCCTCGACAACGTGATTTACCTGAACCAATGGCTTGGAGGGCCATAGGAAGGATGGAAGCTGGACAGACACAACAAGAGGTGGCACAAGCCATTGGGGAGTCTCAAAGCGTGATTTCCAGTCTTTGGAATCATTTTCAAAGAACAAACTGTTCACAGAAGAGCCGGACAAGGTCGACCAAGGGCAACAATAGCAAGGAATGACCGTTACCTCTTGTTAACAGCCCGTCGGAATAGACAGCAGAATGCAACTCAACTGTGAAATACACTTCAAACAGCAACAGGACGCAGAGTGTCAACTCAAACTGTCCCTAATCGACTGCATGGAAGTGGTCTCTATGCCCGTAGGCCCATGGTGTTTACCAGGTTAACTCCACAACACCGTAGAGATCGCAGAAACTGGGCGGAGGAACATCGTGGGTGGAGGCATGCTGAATGGAGATCAGTTCTTTTTTCTGATGAGTCGCGATTCAACATGGAATGTGATAGTCGGCGTGTATTCATCTGGAGAGAAAAAGGGACACGAACCAATCCAGCTTTTGTACGTCAAAGATCCCCATATGGTGGCGGTGGATTGATGGTGTAGGCAGGAGTCAGTAGTGGTGGACGTACGGACCTCTACGTTATCCAAGGTGGTACTTTGACTGCGGTAAAGTATAGAGATGAGATTCTCCGACCTTTTGCTGATGCCATAGGTGATTCTTTTCTTTTTATGGACGATAATGCACGACCCCAAAGAACTGGCTTGGTGGACGACATGCTGGAAGTGGAGGGTATCGAGCGTATGCAATGGCCAGCTTCCTCCCCGGACTTAAATCCGATTGAGCATGTGTGGGATGCATTAAGCAGGTGCATTGCAGGCAGACCAGCACCTCCCACAACTGTTCCAGAGCTGCACATTGCTCTTATGGAAGAGTGGCCACGTATCCCCCAAGAACTCATTGCTAACCTCATTGCATCAATGCCATACAGGTGTGAGGCAGTGCTGGCCGTTCGAGGAGACCATACACCATACTAAAAAAACATTTTCACCCATGTTAATGTTGCTTTGTTTGTTTGCCATATTCCTAATCAGGATCTCTTTTATATCTGGTGTGGTACAGAGGTTACGTAATGACTTCAAACTCTTGTTGACATTCTTTTGGAGTAATAGAAAGTGATTGCATCTAATACTGTTCCTAAAAACATAGTCTTAATAGGTTATTCTACAATATCCCCTATTTTTTGAGCAGTGTAATAACTGGTTTGATTTTCCTTCACTTGAGGTTCAAAACACAGATGATCTTGTTATAAGCACGGAGTAACATAAAATAACATTTACTTATCATACTGAACCATTACCACAAAGTACTATGTTTATCCCTGTGTTTGACTGCAATGATAACATCAAGTAAATTACTTTCAAGGCATTTAAGTTGATTTCTTCTTCAGCGGATATATTTTACTCATCTCATTTGTCATAATATCAAGCTTATATTATCGTTATTTCGCGATTTCGTGGTCAGTACTAAATATAATCAAATAAACGACAGATATAGCAGATTATATTTTTAATTCTGTTCAAGGAAAAGTTATTATTAATGTTGATTAGTGTTAAATCATATATAAATAATGTGATAATATAATTGGATGGCGTTATGATCAACTGGCTAAGCGCAATTTAAAAAAAAATAGATTTTTATCCCATCTTTTGAACTGGCTCATGAAGTAACTGTATGCACACTTTTAGCGTAAAATCTTTAAATGTGGCCTTATTATTAAAGAAAAATGTAAACGCCATCAGTCCTATCAGATATTGTGTTTTGCTACAAACGGCTATGAAACTACATCTTCATAAATTTTAATCTAAATTTTGCATCATGCAGCTTAGCACCAAATGTTCCCGCTCTTATATTGTTGATGCATAACTGCGTATCGTTGGTTCCGCGCTACAATAAATAATGAGGATTGTCAACTCAGTGTGATGTTTTAATGTTATAATATAATGACATCCAGAGCGCAGAAAAGTTTAGACATGGTTTATAAGAACTGCCCTGAAAATGGAAATGCATCTTCTGTCTCACTGCAGGTATGTAAAAGTTTTATTTATTATGCGAATCGTATAATTTGCATACATGAAGTTCATATACCGGTACTCATATTTCATAAAGATGAAAAAGAAATCAGACGCTTGTCAATTCAGAGGTGATTGTAATAGGCGAGGGAGATAGGAGATCCACTGTTCAACAGTTAGTAAAATTAGTTTGTTTTTTTGTGACGTTAAAAGTGTATCTTTTTCTAATTTTGTTGTATGATAATTTTAATACATGTAAATTTCCAATGTGAATAATTAATATTGAAAATATGAGATGAACTATTTGTATTATTTACTGTTGTTATATTTACTTTAAATATTGTTTACAGTAACATAAGCATATTATTAGTCATGTATATGCCTTTTAAAAAAAGTATTACAGTTCGAAATAAAATGATGGATATATACTGGTATCATTTACTCTAAGAAAAAAAAATGTATTTCACAAAATTGTTATAGTATGCCTGTTTCAAAATTTTTATATTTGTTGTTCTTTTTCATGTATACTGTAATTTTGTGAAAAACCAGATTTATTTTGAAAAAACTATTCACTTAACACGCACATTTCATAATGTAAAATGTATGTGGTATTACAAAACAATAAAATATATAAACACATTTCAATAATAAGTGTATTCTGCATACAAACACTACTAACATTATGATACAATATTTTATAACAGTGTATACGCATTACCTTCACGCTTGGCTGATTGATACATAATAAAATATATCACACTAATACGCATCAACTGTACAAACGCTCTCTTGATGATGCAGAACGATTGACACCATTCCCATTGTGTCTAAATACAATATTGAAATATTGACCGTTAAAATAAGAAACGAGGATATCCGCGAAGAACTGCAGATCCACTCGATACGTAAAAAGAAAAGATATATTTAACAACAAGATTCAGTGGAAAGAACATGTAGAAAGAATGGAAGAAAGTAGATTACCAAATAAAATCTTACATTATTTTCCGAGAGGAAGAGGAGATGTCGAACGTCCTCGGAAGAAATGGTCTTAGATATATTAGTGAAGACGGAACAGGCAACTAATGCCTAAACCAGTAAGAGAAGAAAAAGAAGAAGAAGAAAATAAATATAAATTGTTTTTACTCATACAGTACGAATCAGTATATACAATAATATTATATAAGTTATTATCAAGTCAGAAATAATTGAATAGCTCGTACTAGGGTTTAAAATAAAAAAACGCATTTGTTCGGAACTTACATACTGGCGCACAGCCGGTTGTTACATAACGCCGTCCAATTGTTAATATAAAGGTATATTTCTCCCTTTTTCAATAAAGATATAAGTATATTATATATTATGGCAGCGCAGATAATGAAATCTGCAAGTTCTAAAATTAGCTAAAATACTTTTTTCTTTAAAGTTAAAAAACCTTGGATTTATTTTTAAGTTTTGGTAACATTTCATACATTACATTGATGTGAACGTTTCAAAAGTGTAGGAGAGAGTTGCAGAAAGTGCCCACCAAATTATATTATATGTTCCGTGGCTTTACCTTTGCACGGAAAGTTTTATTTCGTAAAATGATCTCTTGAGGCGACAGGACCACTAACTGAGTAAAAACAAGTCCACAGATCCACCACGTGTTTGTTCAACCTGGAAGCTATAATATCTGGGGCTGGGTAAACAATATAGTTAAAAATATTTATTTAAAGATACTACACTACTACTATTACAATAGCTAATACTAACTAACTCATTGACTCTATCGAGCCCGTAGGTTCATGGCCACGCGGACATAAGCTCTCCCTATCCTGAGCTACTGTTTTCCAATAATTCCCTGTATAATCCACTTCCCTCGAATCATGGTTAATGTTATTCTCCCACCTCATTCTTGGTCTACCAACTGGGCGTTCTCCTTCTGGTTTTCCTACAAGATGCTTTCATGCACGTATTTCAATCCCCATTCGTTCCACATGTCCTGCCAATCACAGTCTAAGAGACTTAACTTTTCTTATTATATCTGGCTTCCTATAAAGACCTTGTAGTATTCTCCATTCACCTGTCTGTTCATCTCTCTTCGGTACAAAAATTTTCCTAAGAACTTTATTCTCAATACTTTCCTCCCTGAAAGTAAGAGTCCATGTTTCGCATCCATATAATATAACTGGTAGAATTGCACCGGCGTAACCACGCTCAATACTACCAGAAATTGCACCGCTTAGGAGCAGGATCAAACCGTTATTGTTGATAACTATTTTGATTGGAAAGCATAGATTGTTCAAATTGTGACATCTTTGCCCGGGCCCATAGAGGCAAAGAGGAATTCAACTTTCTTTACTAAATTCCCCCAATACGTAATGTTTTCTGTGTTATAAAATACAATCGTGGAAGCTTTGGGATAAAGGAACTAACACACGCTTGAGCAAGCTTTTGGAATTTAAATTTGATATCTGACTTATGCTAACTACTGAATGAATAGGCAAAAGCACAACTAAAGCTTTTAATGCGAGTCAAAATGTAGTCAGAAATAATATAAAGATAAATAAACAAATATTCGATTTACAAAGAAAAGAAATCATAATAGATCATCTATACAAAAAGAAAATATGATATAAATTAAAATACATACATACATAAAGTTAATGTCGTCCTGGAATGACCCGAATTCATATAAAATTCCACAGTTAGACGAGGTTAGGAGAGAACTCCAAAAGATTGGGATGGGCTGGATATGGGAAAAAGGGACTGAAAATCGCAAGAACGTGTGGAGAAAAATAAGGAGGAGGTACTTAGATGTAAACCAACAAGATACCTTCGCCGAATGTACAGGAAAACGCTCACTGTGTTTACAAAGAGACCTAAAACACGTCTGTGGGAAAAGAATCGTATATACTCAACCTAGGATTTAAGGAGAGATCAGGGCTTGCTTGGTTTAGGCTAGGGGCATGGAAATTTCTAAAAATCAGCGACGATCACGATATGCGAATATGTCCAATGTGCGGGAACTTTGAAGATGAGATACATATATTAGGAAAATGTAATGATTTAGAATATTGGAGACGTCAGTTATTACCGGAAAGATTTCTAAATTCAAATCGGGAAAGATAGGCATGCTACGAGTTATTGGTAAATCCAGAAAATTGGATAAACCTCGGTAAATTTCTGGACAAAACGCGAAAAATAAGGACAACACTCATTCATGAATAAATATATGTTATCAAAATGCAATACCATTAATTATTAACAATTATATATAAATTATTTAGTGTATAATGCTGTTGTGTTATTATTTAATTGAAATATTAATGTGTTTTCTTTATGTAATTGTAATGTTAATGTTTTTTTTAGTGTATAATGCTATTGTGTTATTACTTAATTGTAATATTATTGTGTTTTCTTTATGTAATTCTATTGTGTTATTACTTAATTGTAATATTATTGTGTTTTCTTTATGTAATTGTAATGTTAATGTTATTAGTGTATAATGCTATTGTGTTATTATTTAATTGTAATATTATTATTGTGTTTTCTTTATGTAATTGTAATGTTATTGCTATTGTGTTATTACTTAATTGTAATATTATTGTGTTTTCTTTATGTAATTGTAATGTTAATGTTTTTAGTGTATAATGCTATTGTGTTATTATTTAATTGTAATATTTTTATTGTGTTTTCTTTATGTAATTGTAATGTTATTGCTGTTTTTGTTTATTTTTCTTTACACTAGTACTAATTATTACTTTATTGTAACGGACTGTCAACAGCACGTACGGCTTACTGCCCGTGCGACCCATATTTGTAAATAATATTGTAAATATCTTACTTTTTGTCTAATAAAGTCCTACTACTACTACATACATTATCACTCACTCTAGTCCAGCTCGGGTTGGGGGAAATACTGTCCTAGCGTCCCCACCCCGGGCTTACTTGACTAAACAAACAAAACCAGCTCTCCTGAGCTGCTCTGACCAGACTCCAACGGTGACTAAGTAGATGATGCTTCGATGTTACAAAACACATCTATTTATGAGAGTTCACAGGGAGAGGGGGAATGCGCAATAGCACAGGGTGCGCACTAGGAAAGGAAAGGATAGATAGGAAAGCATTTGGCACTGTTCATAAAGATGTCACTCGAGATGGAGACACGATGACGTACAGTTTGCGCAGTAAGACGTAATACCTGTATCGAATTTTCAATTTCAGTACAGAATAACAGTTTTATATATTTTCAGTTTAACGTTATTTGAAAAGAGTTGGGACGTCAAGAGTACCTGTAATATATAATACCACGCATTTACAGAATTGAGCCTTTGTGTATTTCATCTTTATTTCTGATTATTGTTCCTATAGTCATTCAAAATATCTTTGCAGGCGGAAGAATTACGAAGCTCTGTTTGTTGCTACACATGACGTCACATAAGTCAGTGTATACTGTCAGCGTCCCACGTCACATTCCCCTCTGCACTCATAGATAGCAGTGTCACGTGTTCTATTCCTGCATAAACACGACTGCAGTGCCCTCCGTCAACTACTACACTTACTCCTTAAATGGGTAATAGGTATTTGAATTGAGCCACTTCTTCAAAATTTCCCTCATTTGTCATTAGCTGTAAATTTACATTCTATAATATATTTTGTCCATTTACATTCTATAATATATTTCTATGTGTGAATAAACATTTAGTTTTTATTGATATTTACTTCCAGTCCTAATTTCTTTGTGTTACTCAATAGTGTGTGCGTGTTGGCCTTTGGTGTCTCCTCGCTATCTCCCAATAGTACAACATCATTAGCATAAACTAACAGCTTATTAATACCACTAAGTTGTAGGTCTTCTTCATCCTCTAAAGATTTGAGACATTTGCAATAATTAAAACAGGAATAGGATGCTTAAAAAACTTAAACATAGTATCAACTCTGAAAACGCAAGCTATTATGCATTACAGGGATACATGTCATGCCATCTTCTCTCAATAAATGTTAAACAGAAGGTAGGTCTATATATAAAATGGTGAATTTTTCAGCTATATTATATGGATACGAAATATAGTCTCTTAGGGGGAAAAATATTTTTATTATTTCTTGAAGCGACAGAACCTCAACGAAGAACAATAACTGAGTTACAGTGTAACACAGTAAATTCTTTGCAACAAAGACAACAGAGACAGGTTAATAGGAGGAAAACTAGATAACAGTGAGATATAATAACATTTATAATAATTATTATTATTTATTTATTCTGTTAGAGTTAAGGCCATAAGGCCTTCTCTTCCACTCAACCAGCGCAAATTACAAGTGTGTATATATATTAATTATAAAGAATTTTAAAAACTATTAAATTTTGCAATAGAAATTTCATGTACGAAAACATGTTATACGATGATAATAATATAGTATAAATGTGATAAATTATACGAGAACATCAATTAATATATGTAGCCTACACTTAACAAAAAACAGAGTCCCTGTTATGGCACACTGCGCATACTCGAAAAGCTATAGCTGTGGTTCACGAGGTGACTCATTGTTAAATGTTTGAAATACGCTGTATTTTTGGTTTGAATCGTCTTAAATAGTTAATGAACAGTGAAGGAGACATGTTTCCAGATATTTACGATTGTTCGACAAATGCAATATCACTCAAATTGCGATGAGGCAACTAGCATCCGACGTTTGAGTAGCTTAAATCGTTAATCCAATTATAAAGAAGATGGAATACATTTAAGAACCAGAGTTCAAATCCCTCGACAATATTTTTTTTTAATTTGTATTTTCGCAAAATACATCCTACAACATTTAATTCCTGCCACT
The DNA here is from genome assembly GCA_030220185.1 of Diploptera punctata. Taxonomy (NCBI): domain Eukaryota; kingdom Metazoa; phylum Arthropoda; class Insecta; order Blattodea; family Blaberidae; genus Diploptera; species Diploptera punctata. The sequence goes on along the minus strand of JASPKZ010008872.1, from coordinate 57,814 downwards.
TTACACTATATTAAGTAATATTCCTACCTTCGTAAACTGTATAACACTATTTAGCTATAGGAATGAATTTAAATGTATGAGTAGTACCACGTTTTAATAACAACTCTACAAATATATGTAATAAATGATAATACAGCTTCCTATGTTTGTGTGTTCATTTATTTATTAGTGAGGAAAAGTTAATTCTTCAATTAAAAATTCTAGCACAATAATAGCCCATAGATGACGGACAATAATAATATTTATTATTATTATTATTATTATTATTATTATTATTATTGCCCACTCTCTATAATAATAATAATAATAATAATAATAATAATAATAATAATAATAATAATGTGATGTATCAAAGGATGTGAACAATGTAATTACCTGGGGATCAAAATTAACTCAAAATGTATCCAAGAAAATGACATAAAATATAAAATTCAAAAAGGCCGATCGGTAATAACTAGAGCGAGCAATTATATGAAGAAAATTATACTAAAATATGAAATCATAATAGCAAAATATGAAAATTATGAAAATTAGGACACAAAAATATTATGAAGCTACTATTTTTTTAACTTTATACACATATTTATATACACAAGCCCTGTATAATTTATGGGTATACATACAAGGACACAAATGAGACAAGAGGGCCTTTTATAGCTCAAGAAATCAAGAGTTTCACTGTATTTCCATTTTAATTAATTTTTCATTACTTCTGACTGAATATAAAATATCATTTAATATAATAAATTTTGGATTTTTCAACATTATGAGGTTTTATTGATTCTTATCAATAAAATATCATGTTCGTGATTTGAAGCAATTTTAATGACTCACATTGAAGTGTATTGTGTGAGGAATCACGCTAATAGGGCGGAAGGTCGTGGGTTTGAGTCTCAATGGGGTCAGGTTTTTAGCTAGACCAAACCTTCTGGCAGCATCATAGCCTTAAAGTCTACTCAGCTCTTAATTTAAATGAGTACCAGACGCATATTCTGGGGCAAAGGGGCCGTCATGCAGGACTGAGAACCCAGTGGACATCCCTTGGAGATTGTCTAGAAATGTGGACGTCTCAACATCCATCTACCCCAAGGGCCTCCCAAGCCTGTAGTTTGACACTTTATTTCAATAAATTAGTACTGGGTTTATATAAAACGCGATCAATTAATTTATCCAATGATATTTAATTAAGAAATCCAAACATAAATAAAAAAACAAAACATAGTAACCGTTGTAACTTGCTTCCATCGAATATACCACTGACAAGATTTAGAGTAGGTACAGTTTGGATGACTTCTATTTACCTTGCATAAAGATAATGAATTCCAGTATATATAAATGTCACAATAACATTAAATCGGATGAATCAGAACACACGTAGACCAAGTCCTAACTAATTAACTCACTGGCACAATCGAACCCGTAGGTTCATGGCCGCACGGACATAAGCTCTCCATACATCCCTATCCTGAGCAAATGTTTTTCAATCATCCTCTGTATAATCTTTCCCTCAAATCATGGTTAATGTTATTCTCCCACTTCATTCTTGGTCTACCAACTGGGCGTTTTCCTCTGGTTTTCCTACAAGAAACTTCCATGCACGTCTTTCATTCCCCCATTCGTGCCAAATGTCCTGCCCATCGCAGTAGACCAAGTACTATATGTCATATTTGGAGAAACAAGATGTTAAAATAAATTAATCCACAAATAATTCTAGGGAGTATTTCAAAACTCTCTTTGCAATTACAATTATTTTTAATCCTATACATTACACATATGAACATAGAGAAATGTAGTTAGAATTATTTTAACATTAGTTTTTTCCATGAAATTTGCCCGAGCACAGTATGTATGCATGTGCTTTGAATAATCAAATTATCAATTCTGTTCGTAATACACAGTTAGGAACTTTTTATATATTTTTTAACGCCTGTACGATCAAAAAGTATACTCCACATCATATGATGATATGGGAGCAATCATGTACTGCACTACATATATGATAGTTTGATGTAAGTGAGAATAATATTGGCCTTACCTACAAGAAATTTACAAATTTCATAAACTGTGGAGCAAGACCTTACTTCACAGCACAGCTTCAAGTTTAGCAGCATCAGTCTTGCCTACATTTAAATACATGAAAACAGTTCTTTCTACATGGCCATTGGCTGCAGTGATACCTATTATTATTAAATACTGTAATCCGTTCATAAAATAAGGACTGTCCTTAGGTAGCACAAAGGAATAGGTTTCTACCTGAGAAAAAAGAGTGGGTGGTTATTATTCTAACATTGTTATTCTACTTATTCATGTTCTTGTCACAGATTAGGAAATCCCTGCTCTTTTTCTGTAGTTTCGGACAAAAGCCTCCACTTGGTATTCCATCTCTCCTTTTTTCAATTATTTTCTTTTATCAAATGTATTTATCTTGTTCCAGATGGGATACTTAGGAATTTTCGCTGTCTACCATATTACATTGTCAAAAAATTTCAAAACTACAGTCATTCCAAAAATACGAAATAGTAGAAATTTTATTTTAAAAAATTGAAAGTTGAAAAATATGAAGGAATATTAAATTTTTACAGAAATATGAACATTTCGCCAAAATATTATGAAATATGAAAAAATATGAAGGTCTTATTTGATTCTACATATCATAAAATGTAAAGATACTTTGTCTCAGCGCTCTCTGACCAATAGTTTAAAACATGAAATTTCATAAAAATCCTCGCCCTAGTAATAACATAAAATTCTTAGGACATTTTTTGGACCAAAGAGAGATGAACAGACAGGTGAATGGAGAATACTACATAACAGTGAACTACGTTGTCTTTATTGGAAGCCATATGTAATAAGAACAGTTAAGTCTCGTAGACTGCGATGGGCAGGACATGTGGCACGAACGGGGAATGAAAGACCTGCATGGAAGCTTCTTGTAGGAAAACCAGAGGGAAAGCGCCCAGTTGATAGACCAAGAATGAGGTGGGAGAATAATATTAACCATGATTTGAGGGAAGTAGATTATATAGGGAATGATTGGAAAGCATTAGCTCGGGATAGGGCTGTATAGAGAGCTTATGTCCGCGCGGTCCTATGGGTTCGATAGTGCTGGTGAGTGAGTAAGTAATATCGATAATAACAATGTTAAACGGAATTTTGTGGGATAAGAACATACGAATAGATACCAAACTCCAAATTTATAAATTCATAATTCGAAGCACACTAACATATGGTGCAGAAACTTGGCAGTTGAATAAACATTTGAGTTTAAAGCTTATGTCTACTGAAATGGATTGTTTTAGGCGCTCAACTAGACATTCTAAATTGGAAAAAATTCAGAGATACAATCATCAGACAACAAATAAAAGTACAAAATTGAATATTAGATTTTGTGAGAAACAGACAATTAGACTGGTAAGGATGCCAGAGAAATGATTACCCAGACAAGCTTTGGGATGGATTTCACCTGGGAAAGGAAAGAGAGGTCACGTAGATTTAAATGGGTGGATGATGTAAGAAGAGGTATGACGGAGCCAGGTCTGGAAGAATTGGAATGTAAACATAGAGAAGAATGGAGAAAGAAGATACAAATTTAAAAAAGCTTTGGGCACAGCAATATGTTTTATTATATTATAAACCTGTTTATAAATAAATAAATAAATTAATAATAATAATGTAATAATAATAATAATAATAATAATAATAATAATAATAATAATAATAATAATACTTCCAAATAGTACGTTTTTTTAACAATGGACAGACAGAATAAAATAGAAATCATTTTGACAATTAAAAATTTAACCTCATCGGGAAAAGGACATGTGACCTCTGATATAAGAATCAAGTCACTAAGCACTGAGCTAAGCGTTCGCTGGCTAATTGTGCTTGAATGAATGCTCTTCAAAGGAAGAAGGGAAACGTTTTGTAACTCTACTGTGTAATTAGTTTACTCGTGTGAATCGCGCGTTAGAACTTAAAATATTCGAGATCAAGAGTCGGCCCATTCTTTTTTGTTGCTAAGTGTAGCTTACACTGGGTAACGATGAAGTCGAGGTTAGAACAAATATAAATTTAGATTTCTTTTAAAATATGCCAATGTCCGGCAGCCTCTTATTTTTTGTGGTAGAAAATTCCAATTGCGAGATATGAAGACGGTATATGACATGGAGTGATGTGATGTCCTATGTTGCGGTATCTTAAGGAAAGGACTATGTTGTGATCTTGTGTCTAAGTTATATGAAGTTTATAAGAATCCAGATTTCTTAAGAAGGATTACGTCTCATAAACTGCGATGGGCAGGACATGTGGCAGAATGGGGAATGAAAGTAGGAGAATGGGAACGTCTTATATGAAAACCACAGCGAGTACGTTCTGCACTTAGATTAAGAATGACGTGGAGAACAATAATAAGTATAATTTGAGGAGATGAATTACATAACGAATGACGAAAGTATTAGCTCAGGAGAGCTCATACGGCCATGTATTATTATTATTATTATTATTATTATTATTATTATTATTATTATTATTATTATTATTATTATTATTATTATTATAACTCCGCCATAATCGGTCCCAAGCCCGGATGAGAAAGGAGGAGGGGGAGGAGTAACAACCTCGTAAAAAAACTGGGTTTAGTTGGCTCCGACTGATATAGTCTCTCTGGTTTAACTTTACGAGAAATTTATAGAATGAGACAATTTTACTCGCCTCTCTCACTCGCACCAGTGTTGCCGGTTTTCTTCGCCAGATGTTAATAGGGAAAGGAGGGAGAGGGAAACTGACAACCGGGTGGGTTCTTTCTTTTGTATCGGACTAAAGCGGTCAACGATCTACCCTTGTATCTCCATCTCCCCCCCCCTCTCTCTCTCTCTCTCTCTCCCTCCCTCTCTCTCTCTCTCTCTCTCTCTCTCTCTCTCTCTCTCTCTCTCTCTCTCTCTGCCAAGTTAAACCAGCTATACAATAGTACTCTGTAAGGGCCCCTAGCCCAAGACTTCAATGGCAGAGTCGGCGCAGGAGTCCTTCAATACGGCGGATCTGGCGGAAGAGGCAACTCTATATCTAAGGGAAATAGGGACACGCTGCCTTGCGGTGAAGAAGTGTCTTCAAAGGCTATGGGAGAAAACCCCAGACAGAAAATTTCTCGGTCCTCCAGGTTGGTGGTTTATGATGTGGGTAAGCTCCCCACACATTAGAAAAAAAAAACACACACAATGTTAAAAGGCCAAATAAATCAAAGCCGGATAGAAAAAAAGTATGAAAGACAAAGGCAACGAAAACGGACATTGAATATAAGCACGTGGAATGTACGAGGAATAAGAAACAAAGTTAATGAAGTTGCAGGAGAATTATTTGAGAACAAAGTAGATATTGCAGCAGTGACAGAAACAAAAAAGAAAGGATCAGGAAATTCATATTTAGGAAATTATATACAATTTTGGTCAGGTGTAAATAAATCCAAAAGAGCTAAAGCAGGAGTATCAATGTTTGTAAAAAAAAATAAATACAGTAAACACATAATAGATTATGAATATGTTAATAAAAGATGCCTAAAGATTAAAATGAAGCTTATGACAAGAACAATGATGTTCGTAGCAGTATACGCACCAACAGATGATGCTGCACAGTGTCAGAAAGAAAAGTATTATTCAATGATAGTGGAAAAAATAGAGAAAATGCCAAGTAATGAAGAATTAGTACTAATGGGAGAGTTAAATGGAAAAGTGAGTAGAAGAAACAGTGATGATGTAGTAGGGAAATACGGGGAACAAGAAGTCAACGATAATGGAAATAGAATCATAGAGATGTGCAAACAACATAAATTAAGGATAGTGAACACATTTTTCGATCATAAGGATATACATAAATTTACTTGGGAACGACCTAGTCTCAATCAGAAATCAATAACAGACTACATAATTGTAAAGCAAAATACTTTCTCATTTATAAAGGACTCAATGGTTAAAAGAGGAGCAAATTTCGGTTCCGACTACTATCTACTCACTGCATAGATCGTCCCCAAATTCCGTACAGGAAAAAAAGTGCATGATGACGTAAGGGAATCAACAAAGCAACTGAAGCAGGAAGAAAATTTTAAATTATATTTGTTTAATCAGGATAGTATCAAAAACCTATATAAAGAAAGACTGAAGATTAAAATTGAGAATTTGGATTTCAAGGAAGACATAGAAGAAGAATACAATTAGTTAAAGGAAATAATATATTCAGTTAAAGAAGCATTAGGAACAATAAATAAAAAACGAAATACACAAGATTGGTGGAATGTTGATATTGAAGAATTAACCAAAAAGAACAAAATTGCTGCTTAGAATGGTTGGCAAAAAAAACAACAGAGAATTGGATAGAATACAAGAGAACAAACGCCAAAGTTAAAAGAAAAATGATATAGAAGAAAAAAAAAAAACAAATTATGGAAAAACAAATGTCAAGAAATAGAAAGTTATATAGGAGGATCACAATCATCAGAAGTATGGGGATTTTCAAAAACACTGAAAATCAACCAAGGATTCAGCAAGATAAACTTGTTAGTAAAAACTGACGCAGAAAAAAACATTACAAAGCTTTACCGACAGAAAGCAGAGAAGAGTTTATGCAAAAAATAGAAACTCCAACTACAGAAATGAACACACTGGAATTCGATACAATGGATATAGAATTAGAAATTCAAGCCCTAAAGAATAAAAAGGCATCAGGGCCAAGAAACATACTCAATGAATTAATTAAAAATTGTCCAAAATATTTAATAGGTAGATTGAGGGACTTGTTTAATAAGTGTATTGAATACAGAAGATTAATGGAAAATAAGCTATATTGTACCAATATACAAGAAGGGTGATAGAAGAGAAGCAAAACATTATAGAGAACTAACACATTATATAGAATATTTACGAAGTTATTAAAAACTAAGGTAAACCCTTCGACAAAAAAAATGAGTCATCTCTTGAACGCACATTTCTTCTAAGTCATACTCGGCACAGCGCTGGGTTCAAACTAGGAAACTAGTCATAATTGTGCAGTCCCTGAGCTACTGTGTTATGTGGCATAAACTGAAGACTCTCCTACGTGTCCTGATAGGTCAGCGGTAAAGCATGCGGTCACTGTTTCTGTTAGTGAAGATCGCAGGTTCGCGTCTTCAATTACGCAATTTTTTTCATGATATTTGTATTAAAACGTTTTATGAATTAAATACATTTATTTCAACATTTGAATTAATCTATACTTTTTAAGTTCATAATTGTTTTTATACCGTTGAGGTTATAACAATGTTAAATTATATATTTTTATACGCTTTATATTAACTTGACCTGTATCTGTCTATGTAACGGACCTGTATCTATGTAACGGAATCTTTGAACACGATTTTCATCCACTTAAAAACATTAGATCGACTTGAAACTTTGTATACTTGTAAAGGACTCATGACAATACAATCATTTCTTTTTTTTAAAATCCTGGCCAGAATCATCAGAAAAAAAAGCGGTGTAATAAGTTGCGGATTTATCGACTTTTTAGTCAATCGTTGTAAGAGCTCAGTTGATAGAGCGGTAGACTATAGTGGTATATAATTTCAGTAATCCATAGGCTGCTGGTTCAAATCCAGGCCGGAGAATTTTTTTTAGAAGAGTATTAAGCAATTACATTTTCATGGGATTCCAGTTTATGACAATCAATTAAACTAAAAATAAAAAAAATAAATAATAGTTTAAAAAACTGAAATAATACGCTTTATTAGAAAACCACACTAAACAATTAAAAATAATAATAGTTTAAAAAAACTAAACCAACACACTTTATTAGAAAACCGAACTAAAAAATGAAAAATAATTTTAATTTCCAACACGCTTGAGATAAAATTAAAGTGGTCAACACAAAAATCATCTCCAACACATCTAGAATAAAACTAGTTATCTACAAAAAAAAATAATTTTACCATCAAAAGCGTGGGGTGCTTTTTATGGTTTTTACGTTTTCTTCTAAGAGACTTTAATTTTACCAATATCTGTTTATTATCAAACATATTAATTGATATAGGGCACCCCACGCTTTTGATGGTAAACTTTTTTTTTGTAGATAACTCTAGTTTTATTCTAGATATGTTGGAGATGATTTTTTGTTGGCAACTTTAATTTTATCCCAAGCGTGTTGGAAATTAAAACTATTTTTCATTTTTAGTTCGGCTTTCTAATAAAGCGTGTTGTTTTAGTTTTTTAAACTATTATTTATTTTTACCTTGTATACTACCGTCTTCCTCTACTATTTAAAATTTTCGTTAATTTCACTTTAGGACTTTCGATGCATGCTTCATCTTCTGAAGTTGTTGTAGTAGTATTGAATTAACTGTATGTCTAAAAGAGGATTTTGCTCATTAGGCATATTTTCGTTGAGAATATTTGTATTTTTGGCCTTCTTGATAATTTCGATTTCTTCTAAAATGTTAATTTTGTGTCTGTTGTTTTCCCTGTGTATAATTGACATTGTATTATCGATATTGTTGAAACTGTGACCGCTTTTTGAAATGTGTTTAGCTAAATTTGATTTGATTGTTAAAGGAGAAGGCAAATCAAATTTCGCTGTTCAGATGATTTGAATCCTATCGAAAATGTGTGGGCTAAGATGAAAATAGAGATGAACTCTAATTGGCCTGTAGATGCACGAAAGACGAAAGATCGCTTATGGCACAAATTCAAGACGCCTGGGATGCTTTAGACGATTGTCCACGTGCCTGTAGAAATTTGATTGCATGAATGCCCCGAGGATTGAGGGCGGTAATAGATGCTGAGGGTTCATACACCCGATAAAATAATTTTGTTAAAGTTTACATTTTAGAAAATATTATTTTCTTTCTTCATTTAATTATTAGAAGGTTTTCATTTATGTGTTTTGTGTGTGCATTAAAGCCATAAAACTCAAATATAAATTAAATATGAAACTATATTACAGGCGAAATGCTATCCTTACTTACTTACTTACTCACTGGCACTATCGAACCCGTAGGTTCATGGCCGCACGGACATAAGCTCTCCATACATCCCTATCCTGAGCTAATGCTTTCCAATCATTCCCTGTATAATCTACTTCCCTCAAATCATAGTTAATGTTGTTCTCCCACCTCATTTTTGGTCTACCAACTGGGCGTTTTCCTTCTGGCTTTCCTACAAGAAGTTTCCATGCACGTCTTTCATTCCCCATACGCGCAACATGTCCTGCCCATCGCAGTCTACGGGACTTAACTGTTCTTATTATATCTGGCTTCCTATAAAGACCATGTAGTTCATTGTTATGTAGTCTTCTCCATTCACCTGTCTGTTCATCTCTCTTTGGTCCAAAAATTTTCCTAAGAACTTTATTCTCAAATACTCGTAATCTCCTTTCCTCCCTTAAAGTAAGAGTCCATGTTTCGCACCCATATAATATAACTGGTAGAACAATAGTTTTATATATTTTCAGCTTAACGTTTTTTGAAAGGAGTTGGGACATCAAAAGTCTCTGCAATGCATAATAGCATGCATTTCCAGAATTGAGCCTATGTTTAATTTCTTTGTGCATCTCATTCCTATTTGTGATTATTGTTCCTAGGTATTTGAATTCAGCCACTTCCTCAAAATTTCCCTCATTTGTCATTAGCTGTCCATTTCCATTATATAATGTATTTCTACGTGTGACCATATATTTAGTTTTAATGATATTTACTTCCAGTCCTAATTTCTTAGTGTTACTCAATAGTTGTGCGTGTTGGCCTTAGTATCTCCTCGCTATCGGCCAGTAGTACTACATCATCAGCATAAACTAACAGCTTATTAATACCATGAGTTGTAAGCCTTCCTCATTCTCCAAAGATTTAATGGCATGCTCTAGTACAAAATTAAATAGTAGAGGAGATAGTGCATCTCCTTGCTTTAACCCATTCTGGATTTCAAAAGTGTCTGAAAACTGTTTGCCTACACGCACCCTACTCGTTGAGCCATTTAGACACATTCGTATAAGTCTAACTAACTTTTTAGGAATTCCAAACTCCAGCAGGATACTATATAACTTCTCCCTCTTAATTGAATCATATGCTTTTTTGAAGTCTACATATAGTTGATGTACAGTACCATTATATTCCCATTTCTTTTCTAAAATCTGTCTTATACTAAAAATCTGATCTGTTGTAGACCTGTTTCTTCTAAATGCACATTGATGATCTCCTAGAATGTCATCAATATAGGGAGTAAGTCTGCTTACTAATATATTTGTTAGAATTTTGTACGAAGTTGAAAGTAATGCAATGCCCCTATAGTTGTTGCAATCAGTTTTATCTCCTTTCTTATAAATTGGTATGATAATTGATTCCTTCCATTCATCTGGAAGAGCTTCTTTTTCCCAAATCATACTAAGCAACCAGCGTATCTTGCCCATCAATTTTTCTCCCCCTGATTTTATCAGTTCTGCTGGGATCTCATCTGAACCTGATGCTTTATACATCTTCAATTTTTCAATCGCCATTTCAACCTCTAATGCACTTGGCTCTGCGACTAGCATTTCTGCTGTCTGTAACTTATCCTCCTCAATGTCCTGTTCTGTGTGTACATTTAATAGCTGATTAAAGTAACATTTCCATCTATTTAATATACTCCTAGAATCTGCAATCATATCCCCATTTTCATTCCGAATTATATTTGTTCTAGCCTGAAACCCTTTCTTCTCTATACTAATTCCCTGGTATAATTCTCTAATGTTCCTATTTTTTGCATTCATTTCAAGATCATTAATCTTCTCTCTCAAATATTCCCTCTTTTTACTCTTTAGTAACTTGGTGGTTTCCCGTCTAACACTACCCAACTGCTCTAAATTTACCTCATTTGGCTCGTGTAACCATTTAATTTTTGCTAGCTTTCTTTTCTTTACAATGTCGGCACATTCCTCATCAAACCATTTCTTGTTTTGCCTCTTTTTTAAACAACCAATGCTTTCTAATGCTGACAATTTAATAGTATCTCTTATAGCCTCCCATTCTTTATTTATATCAGTTTCTTCTTCGTTTGCCACATTGTCATCTGAAGATTCCAGTACTTCAAATCTATTAGAAATTTTGATTTGGTATTCTTGCCGCATTTCATCATTTTTCAAGTTTTTTAATTCATATTTTACAGAATCATCTTTAGCGTTTGTTCCTCTCATAAGCGATAGCCGTTGTCTGATTTTCACCCTGACCAGATGATGATCTGAATTGCAGTCTGTCCCTCTAACTGATCTAACATCAATGATGCTACTGTGCCAGCGTTTATCCACTAATACATGATCTATCTGGTTCCGAGTTTCTCCATCTGGGGACGTCCAGGTGTATTTATGAATATCCTTATGCTGAAATGTTGTGCTCTTAACAACGAGATTCTTTGATGTGGCAAATGTGACTAATCTAACCCCGTTGTCGTTACTATCTTCATGAAGACTGAATTTGCCTATTGTTGGTTTGAATATATCTTCCCGCCCCACTTTTGCATTAAAATCTCCTAAGACAATTTTCATATGATATCGTGAAAGGCTATCAAATAAGCATTCTAATTCTTCATAGAATTCATCCTTGATCTTGTCATCTTTATCTTCTGTGGGGGCATGTACATTTACAATTATAAAATCATGTCGTTTACCCTTTAGAATTATGTATGATATCCTATCACTAACAAACTTAATATCTCGGATAGCGGATAGGATCCTCCTTCTGACTAAAAAACCCGTTCCAAATGCAGGTCTTTCTGCACCCCCATAGTATAATGCAAAGCTTCCTGATTCCTGACTACCTTCTCCTGGCCACCTAACTTCCTGTAAAGCGACTATATCCAAGGGCGATTTATCCAATTCCCGCGTTAATATCTCTAGTGCCCCGCTATTGTATAAAGTCCTAACATTCCATGTTCCTAGGAACATGTCCCTGTGTTTGAGCCTTTGGCATGGGTTCCCTGAAGTAGTCCCCGCCCGGAGAACCGAATGGGGGACTATTTGACCTCCGGAAAATTTTACCCCAGTAGAACCCATGTCCGCATTTCTTGACGGTTGTATTTTTACGGTGAAAGATCCTAACATTCAGTAAAAAAAAAAGTAGAATGGGAATCGAACCCGTGAGGTTACGAACGCTGATTTTGTGTGTTAAAACTCTCGACCACGGAAACACACAAAGGTAAGCTCTCTCGTTTATGTTACTTGAGTGCGCACTGCGTTAACCATCAAACAACACAGTACGATTACTGAAGACGTGTTAATGTGAATAAGGCTTCTGCGAGTGCTCACGAAGTTCCTCGATCGGTTGATAGAATCAAGAGATGACTCTTTTTTTCTTTTTATCTAAGGGTGTACAAAAATATATTAAAGACAAAATAGGAGAAGATAAAAATGGATTCAGACCGGGAAGGTCATGTGTTGATAATACATTTGTAATCCAACAGTTAATCGAAAAACGGACTACAGTTGGAGAAGTAACCCACTTGACAATGATAGATTTAGAAAAAGCTTATGACTGAATCAAATAGGAATGAGATGCACAAAGAAATTAAACATAGGCTCAATTTTGGAAATGCGTGCTATTATGCATTGCAGAGACTTTTGATGTCCCAACTCCTTTCAAAAAACGTTAAACTGAAAATATATAAAACATTATTCTACCAGTTATATTATATGGGTGCGAAACATGGACTCTTACTTTAAGGGAGGAAATGAGATTACGAGTTTTTGAGAATAAAGTTCTTAGGAAAATTTTTGGACCAAAGAGAGATGAACAGACAGGTGAATGGAGAAGACTGCATAATGATGAACTACGTGGTCTTTATAGGAAGCCAGATATAATAAGAACAGTTAAGTCTCGTAGACTGCAATGGGCAGGACATGTTGAGCGTATGATGAATGAAAGACGTGCATGGAAACTTCGTTTTAGGAAAGCCAGAGGGAAAACGCCCAGTTGGTAGACCAAGAATGAGGTGGGAGAACAACATTAACTATGATTTGAGGGAAGTAGATTATACAGGGAATGATTGGAAAGCATTAGCTCAGGATAGGGATGTATGGAGAGCTTATGTCCGCGCGGCCATGAACCTACGGGTTCGAAAGTGCCAGTGAGTAAGTAAGTAAGTTATGACTGAATTCCGAGGAACAAATTATAGGAAGTATTAGAGAAATGCAATATTGATAGCAACCTAATTGAAATTATTAAACTAATTTATAAAGATAACACGGTGTATGTTAAAATTGGAAATATAATATCTAATTCTATAAAAAACCACAAAGGGATTGAAAGAAGGGTGCAGTTTATCACCAATTTTATTTAATATTTATGTAGAATTTATATTAATGAAATGGAAACAAAGCTGCAAAGGTATGAGTATCCCAATAGGTAACAAATTTTTGCTGACATTACAATTTGCTGATAATCAACTGGTTTTAGCGCAAGACAAATTTGATATGGGATTCATGATAAAAGATTGAAAAACACATATAAATCATGGGGTCTCATAGTAAATTTACAAAAAAAAACACAATATTTGGCAATAAATAGCAGTAAAAGAAAACAATTAACATTGGAAGAAGGAATTCAAAATCATGGCTATTATTAGCCTTATATTCCTATTAATCTTACTTATTGCACTATTCCACGAATGAAACTAAGGGTCTCTTGAATGAGCAAGTGAAACAAACTAAATATTTGGGAATAATTATGGATAACATTGAAGGTATAGGCAAAGAGAACAAAAAGCATAGAATTGAATTGAGTAGCAAAATAATATCGTTAAATTCCATATGGTGTGATAAGCATATTTGGATAGATACAAAAATATATATTGGTAAAACATTGGTGGAATCTGTTACAGTGATTGGAAGTGAGGTATGGACAATCAATAAATACTACAAGAATAGACTAATAGCTCTAGAAATTGATTATTTACGTAGAAGTGCCAAATAAGGAAATTAGAAACATTATGAAAGCAGAAGAAAGCATAATTGAAAGAATTGGTTAGGGCATATTTAAAGAATGGAAGATGAGCGATGGCCGACAATACTATATCAATGGCAACCGAGCATAAAGAAGAAAAAAGGGAGACCAAAGTTAACCTGGAAGGAAAGCATGACGATAGCAATACAAGCAAAGATCGAAGGCTTTGGAGGTTTGGCACGGAAACATGGCAGAAGCTCTAAAAACCGGAAGATACATAGATTATTATTATTATTATTATTATTATTATTATTATTATTATTATTATTATTATTATTATATTATTTTAGTATTATATTATTAACATTATTAATAACATTACTATTATTATTGTATAATTTTATTTTATTGCCTACTAGGTGGTTTGTTTTAATTGCGAATTTCACTTCCGGCTGAATGTAATAGGAAGCTCTGCCGACAAGTAAATGAATAATACATTTAATTAATATCCTGAAGTTATATGGACAACAGTGCTAAAATTATAACTTTTTTCGTGTAATTTGTTAAATAATTTTGAGTGATGATGGTAAATGTATGCTTTATAATTAAAAAAATATGTTGAATGACAATTGTCACGAATGTAGTCAACTTATTATAATTAATTTTATTTATATTAAAATAATTGAAATTCTTAGTATTAAATCATTTTTTCAATATAGGCTACTATGAATATATAAAACGATAGATATTCTCATATACTAATGTAACTATTTCCGGAATCAACTGTTTCTAACCTGATTTTTTTAAAAATAAAGACGGACAAAAAATAAGAAGAAAAGGACATGAAAATATCCCTAGGAAATATTATTATTTTATTATTATAATTATCATTATTATTATTATTATTATTATTATTATTATTATTATTATTATTATTATTATTAACTTTAACTCACTGGTACCAGAGGATCATGGCTGCGCGGGCATAAGCTCTCCATACATCCTTGTCCTAAGCAAATGTTTTCCAATCAACCCTTGTACAATACATCTCTCTCAAATCATACATTATATTATTCTCTGCGGGGATCTCACTGGGTGGGATGACTATCGGAAGAGCAATTGAGGTTTCAGGGGATAATCACGATCAACTTAAAGGCAACTACAATCGTAATAACTTCGACGATACAAATATAGTTACTTGTAGAATTTTATTTTATAATATTTCAGTATAATTAACTAGTACACACTCGTAGATTATATGTACATTAAAATTATCAATTCACTTTAAATTATCGCACTTGAGACTCTCGAAAACCATAGGTATTCTCGAGCGATCTTTCAATGTTCACGATCCCTAGAACTTAAGACCATGTAAATAGCACAAACTTTTATTCGAACGGGAACTGACTATATTCTCCCGTAATTTGTTTATAATGACTAAGTGGCCTCTGCTCTTCTCACTTAGTTCGGATAAACTTGTAAAATATCTCGCCTATTCTTAGGCGAAAAGCATAAAATTAATAAGACTCAGAAGAAATCTACGTATATCTTGCCAAAAGCAAGATCCCGAGAGTGTAGGCCCTATATCTCGCCAACAGTACATATCAGCACCTTTCCCGAGAATCTGTAGGGCGGTAACTTTTATTTGTTTACACTCATTCAATTGGTTTAGCATTTTTAATATTTATACACATATGTTCATTGGCTGCATCATTCACGCCTATAAATTTGACATCATGACAACATTCACACGCTTGGGGTTGAAATGTTTTCTCCGGACAGCTAACTTGACCCCGTTCTCAGGACCTTGCTTACATCTTTTTGCATTAGGGTAGCGAGAGATATTTGAGACTTCGGCACCATTTATAGATGGTTTTCCAAAATATCATAAACTTTATTATTGCTGGCTACTCTCAAGTGTACTCCACTTTATTTTTGCTACTTACTTTTATTGCCTCTACGTGTTCATTTGAATAGAATTGCAACTAATCTGCCCTGTAATTTTGCAGGTGCTGTCTTGGACTTCACTATTCCCACGTGAACCAAATTTTGTTTTGCTACAAAATGTGTATAAATGTATATTCTATCTAAAATCTCTATGCTTATTCCTATAATTAAATCCTAATAATTAAATTATAATGGTGAATCGCGTATAAGATACATTTTGCGTGTTGTCCTGCGATAGCTCTGTTCCACCGAAGTTTGCTAGTGTATCTGTGCCTTCGTATCCCCTCTTCCTTGGCTACGTGCGCCGGCGCAGCCGACGTAATATCTATCCGCGACACGGAACGATCGTGGCCAGTCAAGATGTAGCATTGGCCAAGAAGGTCAGTGATTTAGCAGGTTCCGACCGGCAGTTATCCCTTTTGGGCTTATCTTGAGTTGCGGCGTCTGTCGCCGAATTATTGGTTCCTCCATTTTCCTGCAAGAGGAAAATTGACTTGGAGACGTCATGGAGGAATTAATCTTCAGTTAGGAGAGAATGCTGCATGAATGTTGATATGGTACGAATTGTTCTTTATTATTATGTCATTTAGTTGGACTGTTATATCATTCCTTTTTTATGTATTCAGTTAAGGAAACTATTTTTTGTTTATATTATATTGACTTATATTCTCATTCAATTAAATATATATAGTAATTTTATATGCTGATGTATTATTTAAACTGTAGACCACTTGAACCTTGGTTTAGCAATAGATTGATACCATACTTAAGTGTCCCCGTCAAGTACACATGATTGTAGATTATTTATTAGCTCCGATTAATATATTTATTGAGATGGTTTATAAATGCCTAGTAGTTACCCTGCTAAAGTAATGAAACAACTCCGTGAATGTCATGGCCCCAGCCACGGAGGTACTCCGTTTGTAAAGTTATTTGGATTATTGTATTTATCTTCTAGTTCTCTGAATTCACGCGACTCGTTATGCTAAGTCTTACTGATGGACTTTGGTGTGCGCTATATCTATATGTCTCTTGTAGTTACTAATTCTTTATAGAGCTTAATATATACCCAGAGCACGTTAGGTCCACTCGCCTCCCTGTGCAATGGGGGATAAGTTCTGTTTCATATCCCAACTCAATTTTGGTCTACCTACTGGGCGCTTTCAATCTCGAATTCCATGTCTCTCTTTCATTTCCCATTCGTGCCACATGTCCTGCTTATCACAGTCTACGTGACTTAACTCTTCTTACTATTTGGGTCCCCATAAACATCATATAGCTTAACTATTGTTGTGAAGTCTTCTCCAATCGCTTGTCTGACACCACTGTTTGGTATAAAAATATTCCTATGAATTTTATTCTCAAGTACTCAAGTATTCTCCTCAATTAAAGTTTCGCATCAGTATAATACAACTGGTTTATATATCTTTGGTTTAACGTTTTTTAGAGAATTTCGGATGATAAGAGTCCATATACACGCGATTTATGAGTTGTATCTAGGTTTAATAATTTTATGCACATCATACCTATCTATAATTATTCCCTAGGTATTTTAATTTATCCACTAATTCTAATTTTCTCTAATTTTTCAATTCCATTTGTATAGTGCATTTCTACGTGTGACCATGCATAGTTTTATTGATGATGATGATAATAATAATCTCAACTGGTGATGAATGCTGGAAAAACATTTTATTTTCCTCCGTTGACATCTGATCATCAAATTCTTGCCATGGTGGCCTGTTATGGTCTCATGCCATCTTATTTTCATGTTCCTAGAAATCGATTTCCTCTGGGTTGATAATTTAAAATTTGACGAGGATTCTATTAATTTTCTAATGGTTTTGGTTCCAATTGTTCCTGTAAGCATATTTACGGTCCATAATAGATGGGATTAAAGTTATTGTAGGATGTCCGCTTGTCTCCTTTTTTTTTTTTTTTAAATTTTGTTCTTCGCATGAACTTCATTTCACTAGCTCTGATTCTGGTAATATTTATTTTTCGTGTAGCCCATTTCGCTTCCATAGATACGCATTGGCCTCCCAGGGTTTTATAAGCACTTACTCTTTTATGTTACTGCATTAGATATGGTTTTATAAACACTTACTCTTATATATTATGGGACAGGATTAGTCCGGGATGGTTTAATTGGTGTCCAGGAAAAGATACGAGGACTAAATTGTTGTTCGGGACTAGCTCAGGTCAGGGTTCGGTAAGAGCTGGATTCTTATCAAAGGTGACGCAAGGAAGATTAACGTGATACGTTAATAGGAAATCACTGGAGGCTGCCGTGGAGTTAACACAGTTGACTACTTTATTCACCTATATGTATACACTGGTCGGCCCTCCGACTATTTTCTAGAGCTCCAAAGCGCAATGTAGGAGATGATCTAGCAATGTGCCCTGTTTGAAGTAAGGCTAACCACTAACTGATGTGTGCACTGTTTGAAGTAAGGCCAACAACTAATTGATCTATTAGGCTGAGGGCCAGCAACTAACTGATCTATTAGGCTGAGGGCCAGCAACTAACTGATCTATTAGGCTGAGGGCCAGCAACTAACTGATCTATTAGGCTGAGGGCCAGCAACTAACTGATCTATTAGGCTGAGGGCCAGCAACTAACTGATCTATTAGGCTGAGGGCCAGCAACTAACTGATCTATTAGGCTGAGGGCCAGCAACTAACTGATGTGCGATCCTCTTCGCGACTAATTTATTTGGGTATTAGGTATTTTGTGATCCCGCCCACACGTGCTTTGGACCTCCTTACAAATTAACCAATTTTACAAGTTTTGGGGCTGGTTTACGCCCATTCTCCATTACTGAGGGATGTTCAAACCTTCCATATATTTTTCTTATGTTGGTAGAATAATTATGTTTATTTTCGTATAACGACTTGCTAATGTCACGTCTCCGATAAAGATGTCATGTCAATATCTTATTGTGTGAAATGTCACCTGTTAGCTTGGGGATTTATGTCGAGTTTGACAGGTACCTAACTTGCCGAGTCTTTTGTTACAAAGGGACAGTTCAGATTCTTTTCCCCATTGTATTCGGCACGCTGCCACTGGAAAACCCATGAATTATACGTGCATTTCCTGAGTAATAACTTTATGATGTATTTAATTTATTAAGCTATATATCAAAATCTTATATTGTTCTAGTTATCAATTTATTTCTATTTCTATTATACTAAAAATTGTTCCCTGATTATTTTCAATATAAACTCGGTATAATTTGGATTGTTATTACTCTTTTTATATTTTGGCCAATGTTATATTTGATTATGATACCTTTTTATTATTAGATACTAGGAAACAATGCCTAGACCTAATATCGGTACAATTACTGCATTAGATACGGTTTTATAAACATTCTGTATGTTACTGCATTAAAGTAAAGTGATCCCACAACCTTGGAGTAGTAAGAGGTTAAGGCTCTCACTTTTTCTAGACAATCGGCACTTTTTGTCAGCCGGGTTGTCAGCCCTGCGTGACGGCCTTTACCCCCAGAACAAGCGTCTGGTACTCATTTCCGTTAGAGGCCGAGTCGACCCAGGGTCATAGTGCCGCCAGAGGGTTTGGGTCAGTTTAAAAATCCTGACCCCAACGGGACTTGAACCCTCGACCCTCCGGCTTGTAGCTCAGTGCCTTAACCACTACGCTACGGCGTGCCCCATATTACTGCATTAGATATCGTTTTATAAACACTCTTATATATTAATGCATTAGATACGGTTTGAAAACTCTTAATGATTCTCAAGACTTGTTAAAATGACGTACTTCAGTTGATTTATAAATTTTATTATCATAACTGACATATCTTTGACATATTATTATTATTTATTATTATTATTATATTATTACTATATTATTATAATAATATTATTATTATTATTATTATTATTATTATTATTATTATTATTATTATTATTATTATTATTATTATTATTATTATTATTATTATTATTATTATTATTATTATTAGATCAATGGATGGACAGGGAGGATTGACGTTTGGTTTCCGGAAGACGGCGGCAGTTGCCATGAAACCGGATGATGATGATAATAACTATTATTATTATTATTATTATTATTATTATTATTACTATTATTATTGATATTATTATTATTATTATTGATATTATTATTGATATTATTATTGTTATTATTATCATTATTATCATTATTATTATTATTATTATTATTATTATTATTATTATTATTATTATTATTATTATTATTAACTAAAAGTTATAACATACATTTCATTATTATATTTAAATTACCTTTGGTCAATTTTACACTTATTCATTATTTACAGTATATTATAATTTATACGTAGGCCAATACTAGGTTACAAGATAAGTCTCCTAACAATACCTCTCCATAGCACTTCATCTTATTCTAACTTATTTCACAGCATCCGCTGCTCGCTCCTGGAATTCCCTTCTTTAACATATCAGGGGTTGTCGCACACTTGATACTTGGTAAGTCATGCTTATACATTTACCTGTTGTAAAAATAATCATATCTCTAGAGAACTAAATTTATCCTATGTCATTAATAGTTTTTTATCTGAACTTTTCTATCTTGCACGTTTCTTGCGTATTTCAATCGTTAAATCTAGTTTCAATCAAAATATTTTGTAAATAAGAATTATATTGTAGACGTACCATGTATATCTATGTTTATTGTAATTTAGATGTAAGAATAATGTTTGCATTTCTTTTTGCCTGATTGACTGGTAGACAAGGCCTTAAAGCCTTAAATCTACTAGGTGTAATAAAACTATTATTATTATTATTATCATTAGCATTATTATTATTATTATTATTATTATTATTATTATTATTATTATTATTATTATTATTATTTATCATAATTTCTTGAATCCCTGTTAAGTATCAAATTCATGTTTGTTTCCTGGAATTTTTCTTGGGCATAAACTCGACCAGAGTTTAAAAATCATATAGATCATTGGTGCCACATCATTATTCTTGGGCAGCGCCCATTCAGAATGGATTTTTTTTTTTCGTTTTCGGGTAAATTTTGCAAGTGTTCACCATTTCTGTAGTGTATGTAACACTGTAATTACATTTGATTTGTCGAGTATTATTTTTCTTTTATTACCCCAGTTTCGGTTAAATTCTGTGGCATTAGGATAGAAGTACACAAGTCCGATTTCAGTGATTTTTATTTTGTGGATTAATATTTCAGAAGTACGGTATTTTTCTTCCTCTATCATGAAGGTAAAGCACTTAAGTGATAGCCAATTTCTTATGATAGATATATCTTGGTCAGAAGTAATGCAAATCTCAGATTATTATTAAGTTATTTAAATATTAATAAGCTCCCGAAAAAAGTTATGTTTTCAGACTTATGTATGTATACCCCTTGGCCACAGAACTATTTTATAGGCCTACAGAAAATATTTGTGAACTTTAAAACGTTTGACTGTTACCTAATTCCCAATTGTGTGGATGTACAATTACCAAGTTAATTGAAAGAATCAAAATCAGAATATAGTTATTGCTTGACCAATAGTCGTACAGTCGTGGATGTGAAATGGAAGAAGAAACATCATTACAAAGTGACGAGTCAGAAATTGTCTATTTACGAAACGCTACAACACTACTAGGCCTATTAGTAAACCCCCTCCTCGCGTCCGACGTGATACCAGGTGTAGGGATGAAAATACATGTAATTGAAAGGATCCCGGCTGTCACACCAAAACAGTGACGATGAAATAAAATGAAACGAATTGGATGACATGAAAGGAGAATTATTATAACTAAGATTTTGACATGAGAAAATAGGAGAAACCCCCGAAAAAACATACCCTGTCTCTTGTTCGTCCACTACGAACCTCTTATTGAGTGACCGAGACGCAAACTCGGTTCCCAGAAGTGGAGAGGGCGAGTATCTTAACCACTTTCGTCATGGAATGTGTCCATATGACCGTATAAGTTTTTGGGTAGTATGGGTCAGATATAAAGGGAGGATAAGAGAGGCTTGAATTTAATTACTTTTACGTTTTAATAATTATTTATTTAAATTCCAAATTATGCTTTATATCTTTATGGGAAGCCAAAAGTATTAAGTTAACTGTCGCAGACAGTGAGGGACAGGACATATGGCATGAATCGGTAATGAAAGATTGGCATCGAAACTCCTTATATTATTATTATTATTATTATTATTATTATTATTATTATTATTATTATTATTATTATTATTATTATTATTATTATTATTATTATTATTATTATTATTATTATTATTATTATTATTATTATTATTATTATTATTATTATTATTATTATTATTTAATATCCAAAAATATAAATCCTAATTCACCAAAGGTACATTAGGTTTATAGTTTGTTACAAAGTTGTGAATCATTATAATTATAATTTTATTTGAAAGTAAAATTGTTTTATGACCTTTATTATAAAAACGTTAAAAAGTCTGTAATTCTTACCGTCATAATGTCTTCTTTAATCGATGGTTCACGTAAACAGGCGGCGTTATTTAGTACATGCGAATTTGAAGTTCCTTATAGGAAAACCGGAGAGAAAGCTTTCAGTAGGTAGGTGTGAGGTGTGAGGAAAATATTAACCACGATATGAGGGAGGCAAATAATACATGGGATGATTGTAAAACAAGGACTCAGAATGGGGATGTATGGAGAGCTTACGTCTGCGCGGTCATGAACCTAAAAGTTTAATAATGCCAATGAGTTAGTCATATTTTATAACATTACGACTTTTATTAAAATTAAATTATGATTACCCTTTTGTTAGAATATTACATATAATACGTTTACCTTATACACAGTACCAATTACTTTAATAATAGGAATTATTTCACTCGATGTAGCTTGTTCGAATGTTGCATTTTAGTGACATCTAGTAGGAGTTGCGGTGCTCTAAGTTCTCATTACAACGAACAGATGGCGCAGCTGGATGCTATATAGAGAACACATTAAACTTCCCAACTGGCCAAAACAAAGCTCTCCGCATCCTCCGACCATTAGATTGATACCTTTAAAATTCAGGAATGCTTACAAATCAAACATAATACACCATCACCAATGATTTAGTCGCCAAATTTTATGATAAGCTCTAAATCAATATAAATACGTACATAAGAAATTATGGACATATTCACGTGGAGATGTGTCTCATGGGAGCGAGGACTCAAGAGTTTACGATTTTAGCTAACGCCATGAGAAAGAGGCAGGTGTATAATAGTATTACAAATTTGTTGTCCATTCTCATATTATGTTTAGTTTATTTCTGTTACGTTAAACAGCAGCACTGTATAAAAGGTGTTATACGAAAATATTATATCATAGGAACGTTAAACTGAAAATATAATAAACTGTTTTTCTACCAGTTATATTGTATGGGTGCAAAAAAAGTGAACTCTTGCTTTAAGGGAGGAAAGGAGATTACGAGTATTTGAGAATAAAGTTCTTATGAAAAATTTGGACAAAATAGAGATGAACAGACTAGTGAATGCAGAAGACTACGTAACAGTGAACTACATGGTCTATAAAAGGAAGCCAGATATAATAAGAACAGTTAAGTCTCGTAGACTGCGATGGGCAAGACATGTGGCACGATTGGAGAATGAAAGACGAGCATGGAAGCTTCTTGTAGGAAAACCAGACGGAAAACACCCAGTTGGTAGACCAAGAATGAGGTGGGAGACTAACATTAACCATGATTTGAGGAAAGTAGATTATACAAGGAGTGATTGGAAAACATTAGCTCAGGATAGGGATGTTCGGAGAGCTAATGTCCGCGCGGCCATGAACCTACGGGTTCGATAGTGCCAGTGAGTTAGTTATATCATAGGGGCTAAATGATAAACCTATCATCAACATTACCCCTCATTTCTCGTTAAACTGTAAATAATTGTTTACTTTATCCTAAGTCCGGTTACACAATTATAATTAACAAAATCTGTTTCATACTCACATAAAGATTCCAAAATTTGGAGCTAAAAACGTTTGATTTCGTAATTAATATTTATTTGCGCTCAGAAAATCCATTAAACACAAAAATATAATTGCATTTGTGATAATTCCACTTGGGGACTAAACAGAACAAACTCCTGCTCTGCCTGGGATATGAGATGACTTCCATCCCCTAGTCATGTAGAATCCCTATGACGTTATTTTCTACAACTTCAATACCACTATGTATTTAAAACTTATAAATATTATTTTAAGGCTATTATTAATTCAGAATTACATATCAACAAGAATACAAGAACACACGTTTATTTGGGTATTTTACCAACATTTTGAAGGTTATATGAACGACGCCCAGAACAAGATTTTAATCCTAATTTCGTTTCATGTGCAAAAATGTAAAAATCTGTTTTGGCACAAAATGATCCTCACAACCTTTTCTGGGCAGCTATTCATATACAGGGTGATTCAGAATAAGTATTACAGACTTCGAGGGATTGTAAAGGGGATTCAGTAGATAAAGTTTTGATGAGGAATCCATGTCCGGAAACTTACCATTTCGATGTAAAATAAGTTTAAAGATCGAGACACAGTAGACGGTATCGTGTGTCTTGTGGTTCAGAATAAGTATTATAGACTTCTAAAGTGTGGTTCCATGTGGCGACCCTGTTGTTAGTTGCAGTAAGTGTAACTGCGACGCACGCTTTCATACACACGCCGCACAAAGACCTAATATCTACTCAATAAAATGTCTGTTGCCGCCAGAATTCGTGCAAGAAGATATTCCTCCGACTCGATAGGTAGTAAAACCCCTAGAAGTCTGTAACACTTACTCTGAAACACAAGACACGCGATATCATCCCATTGTGTTTCGATCTTCAAACTTATTTTACATCGAAATGGTACATTTCCGGACATGGGTTCCTTATCAAAACTTTATCTACTAAGTCACCAGGTTCAACCCTCAGAAATCTGTAATACTTATTCTGAATCGCCAGTAGAAAATAAGTAAAATAGGGGAAACAGAAATAGAGACGTACACATCCAGCGTTAAAAAGTGCAGTTTTCATGGAATAAATTCCTGTAACTTTGCAATATTATTTTAATAATTTCTGGGACTGTTATAGTATTGACGCGACCTTACTTTATCGTAGTTTCTAGAATTTCGTGAATTTGAATTTGTGACTTTCTGAGTTGCTATTTTTAGGTTCATCTCACATAATTAACATAGCAAAACATGAGGCGATTAAAAAAATTATGCTAAAGAATTCCCTTTTATTCAACTGCTAAGAGGTCGACTTTTTACCATAGCAATTAAATTTTTTTTCGCAGCGATTAATTGCTTGAAGTCAACTGTCGTTAGATATTTTGATATATACCATAAGGTAGTATATGCATATTGTATTTAGTCACATCTATTAAATTTCGTTCTTAACGATTTACGAAATTACTCTTAGTAATTAAATATTCGTGTGACGAAAATGTAAGCTAGCATTTTATTTGACTAAAACCTCCAATCAGTTTGGACTAACGCGAGATTTTAAACTCGGAACTATCTGAGTATGTGTCTACACGCCGCAGCCGAGCGGTTTAAGGCATGATGGAGATATACAGGACTTGCTCTGGTTTGAGTTTCCATGTGGGAAGAATTGTCTCATTGATTTCATACAGTTTGGGACCGTGCCCATCTAGAATTGTAATGAATTTGGGTAAATACAATGAGTAGCGACTCTATATTTTAAAAAATATATAACGTCTGGGGGGATCTGACATGCTGTCCATTCGTACCCTAATAGTGTCTGGCTGAATGTCGATCCCTGCGATTAACACAGCTGCCGGGCATCGTGTCAGAGAGATACTATCTTATCACGTGTCTAATACGTTACTCGCTGTTCTAGTCGTGCTTTGGTAAATGTAACTCACTTTTTAAAATAATTAAAAATAGCCTAAAATGAAAAGATCGAAAGGTTTTATCATAACTAATGCCACGAATAATTTCCAAATTATCGATAAATTCACGACTCACGAAGTGAGGAGTCAATTTATCTAGAGAATTTTGAAATCAAGAGTGGCATTTGTTAGGACTATTTAACGAATAAAATTAAGCTCTTTACTCACAAATCATTATTTAACTGTAGTTATTTGAAAATATTTATATAGCCTATTGATGTAAACGGCGATGTTTGAAAACAAATGAGAAACAATTGATACGTTTCATTTGCTTCTTTTGTTCATCACTACAACCAGATCATAATATTATTTATGGCCAAAGGATCGCAATGTTGTAAGAATGCATCCTACTGGAGAAATTTACAACCAACGATGTAGGTATTAATTAATTTCTGATTCCTATGATGTAAATATGTCAATTATATTTTTCTGCAACGTCATTTCCTGTAAAATAATTCGTTTAAGAAAGTGCAAAGAGTGGTTTCTTTTTTTTTTCTCTCTCTTTTTTTTTTGGTATAATCAATTGTTACAAATGTTTTTATATTATCTCTCGCATGCGCTTTCAGCTGGCATTCATGCACTATATATAAAATGCAGTAGCCGTATTTCTTGGAGAATCAGTCACTGCAAAATAATGCTATGATCTATTCAGAATGTTAAAAAGGAGGTGCTTTCTTTATTATGATAAACTTTAGTTGGTAAATTCTAGGCGAAACACGACTGTGTTTGGTTGTAAATAAAAAATCATTGAAATGTGATTGGTCATTGACTCCCATTGGAGGCATGAGTTAAATAATCACAATAATTACATTTTGCTTACAAATTTATTTACTCACGATTGAGTTACTTTTCACTTCATGTCCAGATATTAATAGTAATGAGTTAGTAGTAGTATTGCATCTGTTGTTTGTTTGTATATGATCCTGACTGTACCATATTATCGAAGAGCAAAATTCAAACTTAAAGACATATGCAACGACGCTGTTTAGGAAGTCAAGTCTCGCATGCAGGGGCTTTAGTCAGTAAATGATGGATCTGTATTACATTAAAGTTAAGCTAAATCCTGCCACAAGAGATTGATGTACCGTCCTCGCAGTCGCATTACAGTCGCATTCTAAACACCTGCAAAAAAGTATTAACTTTTTTTTATTTCTAATATGACTCTAGTTCACTAGTTTCATCAGCAAGTTATTGTAACAAGTGAAACGTATGTTTTTACATGCTTTATATTAGGTTGGCCTGTATCTATCTACGTAACAGAATCTTTCAACGTGATTTTCACCCACTTAAAATAATTGGATCGACTTGAAACTTTGTATACTAGTAAAGGACCAATGACAATACAATAATTTCTTCTACCTTTTTATATTGATTTCTGCCACATTTACGATAGGTATTTTATCGATTGAACAGCCGATTTAATTCCATTTTTCTAAGACGATTTTTACATGGAGAAAGATCCCTAATGCCGTTATCAACAATTTTCAATATATAACTGAACTTGGAAAAAAATGAAGGTTTTGATCTTGTGCATTACTATAATAATAATAATAATAATAATAATAATAATAATAATAATTATTATTATTATTATTATTATTATTACTATATTCCCTCCATGGTATCTTTACCTTGTCGTGGTGGAGTGGCTTGTGTGCTTAAATGATCCTGAGAGCTATGCCGGCGGTAGCATTGCTGCCGATAGGGTTACCCATGCCGGACTGGTCGAAGGTGATAAGCCAGACGAAATAAGTACCTTGGTCGAAAGAGTGACGATCTTTCACCGTAAAAGTACAACCGTCAAGAAATGCGGACATGGGTTCTACTGGGGTAAAATTTTCCGGAGGTCAAATAGTCCCCCATTCGGTTCTCCGGGCGGGGACTACTTCAGGGAACCCATGCCAAAGGCTCAAACACAGGGACATGTTCCTAGGAACGTGGAATGTTAGGACTTTATACAATAGCGGGGCACTAGAGATATTAACGCGGGAATTGGATAAATCGCCCTTGGATATAGTCGCTTTACAGGAAGTTAGGTGGCCAGGAGAAGGTAGTCAGGAATCAGGAAGCTTTGCATTATACTATGGGGGTGCAGAAAGACCTGCATTTGGAACGGGTTTTTTAGTCAGAAGGAGGATCCTATCCGCTATCCGAGATATTAAGTTTGTTAGTGATAGGATATCATACATAATTCTAAAGGGTAAACGACATGATTTTATAATTGTAAATGTACATGCCCACACAGAAGATAAAGATGACAAGATCAAGGATGAGTTCTATGAAGAATTAGAATGCCTATTTGATAGCCTTTCACGATATCATATGAAAATTGTCTTAGGAGATTTTAATGCAAAAGTGGGGCGGGAAGATATATTCAAACCAACAATAGGCAAATTCAGTCTTCATGAAGATAGTAACGACAACGGGGTTAGATTAGTCACATTTGCCACATCAAAGAATCTCATTGTTAAGAGCACAACATTTCAGCATAAGGATATTCATAAATACACCTGGACGTCCCCAGATGGAGAAACTCGGAACCAGATAGATCATGTATTAGTGGATAAACGCTGGCACAGTAGCATCATTGATGTTAGATCAGTTAGAGGGACAGATTGCAATTCAGATCATCATCTGGTCAGGGTGAAAATCAGACAACGGCTATCGCTTATGAGAGGAACAAACGCTAAAGATGATTCTGTAAAATATGAATTAAAAAACTTGAAAAATGATGAAATGCAGCAAGAATACCAAATCAAAATTGCTAATAGATTGAAGTACTGGAATCTTCAGATGACAATGTGGCAAACGAAGAAGAAACTGATATAAATAAGGAATGGGAGGCTATAAGAGATACTATTAAATTGTCAGCATCAGAAAGCATTGGTTGTTTAAAAAAGAGGCAAAACAAGAAATGGTTTGATGAGGAATGTGCCGACATTGTAAAGAAAAGAAAGCTAGCAAAAATTAAATGGTTACACGAGCCAAATGAGGTAAATTTAGAGCAATTGGGTAGTGTTAGACGGGAAACCACCAAGTTAATAAAGAGTAAAAAGAGGGAATATTTGAGAGAGAAGATGAATGATCTTGAAATGAATGCAAAAAATAGGAACATTAGAGAATTATATCAGGGAATTAGTATAGAGAAGAAAGGGTTTCAGGCTAGAACAAACATAATTCGGAATGAAAATGGGGATATGATTGCAGATTCCAAGAGTATATTAAATAGATGGAAAAGTTATTTTAATCAGCTATTAAATGTACATACAGAACAGGACATTGAGGAGGATAAGTTACAGACAGCAGAAATGCTAGTCGCAGAGCCAAGTGCATTAGAGGTTGAAATGGCAATTGAAAAATTGAAGATGTATAAACATCAGGTTCAGATGAGATCCCAGCAGAACTGATAAAATCAGGGGGAGAAAAATTGATGGACAAGATACGCTGTTTGCTTAGTATGATTTGGGAAAAAGAAGCTCTTCCAGATGAATGGAAGGAATCAATTATCGTACCAATTTATAAGAAAGGAGATAAAACTGATTGCAACAACTACAGGGGCATCTCATTACTTTCAACTTCGTACAAAATTCTAACAAATATATTAGTAAGCAGACTTACTCCCTATATTGATGACATTCTAGGAGATCATCAATGTGCTTTTAGAAGAAACAGGTCTACAACAGATCAGATTTTTAGTATAAGACAGATTTTAGAAAAGAAATGGGAATATAATGGTACTGTACATCAACTATACGTAGACTTCCAAAAAGCATATGATTCAATTAAGAGGGAGAAGTTATATAGTATCCTGCTGGAGTTCGGAATTCCTAAAAAGTTAGTTAGACTTATACGAATGTGTCTAAATGGCTCAACGAGTAGGGTGCGTGTAGGCAAACAGTTTTCAGGCACTTTTGAAATCCAGAATGGGTTGAAGCAAGGATATGCACTATCTCCTCTACTATTTAATTTTGTACTAGAGCATGCCATTAAATCTTTAGAGAATGAGGAAGGCTTACAACTGAATGGTATTAATAAGCTATTAGTTTATGCTGATGATGTAGTACTACTGGCCGATAGCGAGGAGATACTAAAGGCCAACACGCACACACTATTGAGTAACACTAAGAAATTAGGACTGGAAGTAAATATCAGTAAAACTAAATATATGGTCTCACGTAGAAATACATTATATAATGGAAATGGACAGCTAATGACAAATGAGGGAAATTTTGAGGAATTGGCTGAATTCAAATACCTAGGAACAATAATCACAAATAGGAATGAGATGCACAAAGAAATTAAACATAGGCTCAATTCTGGAAATGCATGCTATTATGCATTGCAGAGACTTTTGATGTCCCAACTCCTTTCAAAAAACGTTAAGCTGAAAATATATAAAACTATTATTCTACCAGTTATATTATATGGGTGCGAAACATGGACTCTTACTTTAAGGGAGGAAAGGAGATTACGAGTATTTGAGAATAAAGTTCTTAGGAAAATTTTTGGACCAAAGAGAGATGAACAGACAGGTGAATGGAGAAGACTTCATAACAATGAACTACATGGTCTTTATAGGAAGCCAGATATAATAAGAACAGTTAAGTCCCGTAGACTGCGATGGGCAGGACATGTTGCGCGTATGGGGAATGAAAGACGTGCATGGAAACTTCTTGTAGGAAAGCCAGAAGGAAAACGCCCAGTTGGTAGACCAAGAATGAGGTGGGAGAACAACATTAACTATGATTTGAGGGAAGTAGATTATACAGGGAATGATTGGAAAGCATTAGCTCAGGATAGGGATGTATGGAGAGCTTATGTCCGTGCGGCCATGAACCTACGGGTTCGATAGTGCCAGTGAGTAAGTAAGTAAGTAAGTATTATTATTATATTACTAGCTAATACACGGCGAGCGCTGCTGTGCCTAAATAAATGAAAATTAATGTGCTTTTATATTTAGTTGAATAAGTAAAAGGAAAAATAATTATGAATTTATATTTTTAGATACTTACTTACTCACTGGCACTATCGAACCCGAAGGTTCATGGCCGCGCGGACACAAGCTCTCCATACATCCCTATCCTGAGCCAATGCTTTCCAATCATTCCCTGTATAATCTGCTTCCCTCAAATCATAGTTAATGTTGTTCTCCCACCTCATTCTTGGTCTACCAACTGGGCGTTTTCCCTCTGGCTTTCCTACAAGAAGCTTCTATGCACGTCTTTCATCCCCATACGCGAAACATGCCCTGCCCATCGCAGTCTACGAGACTTAACTGTTCTTATTATATCTGGCTTCGTATAAAGACCATGTAGTTCATTGTTATGTAGTCTTCTCCATTCACCTGTCTGTTCATCTCTCTTTGGTCCAAAAATTTTCCTAAGAACTTTATTCTCAAATACTCGTAATCTCCTTTCCTCCCTTAAAGTAAGAGTCCATGTTTCGCACCCATATAATATAACTGGTAGAATAATAGTTTTTTATATTTTCAGCTTAACGTTTTTTGAAAGGAGTTGGGACATCAAAAGTCTCTGCAATGCATAATGGCATGCATTTCCAGAATTGAGCCTATGTTTAATTTCTTTGTGCATCTCATTCCTATTTGTGATTATTGTTCCTAGGTATTTGAATTCAGCCACTTCCTCAAAATTTCCCTCATTTGTCATTAGCTGTCCATTTCCATTATATACTGAATTTCTACGTGTGACCATATATTTAGTTTTATTGATATTTACTTCCAGTCCTAATTTCTTAGTGTTACTCAATATTGTGTGCGTGTTGGCCTTTAGTATCTCCTCGCTATCGGCCAGTAGTACTACATCATCAGCATAAACTAACAGCTTATTAATAATTGAGTTGCAAGCCTTCCTCATTCTCTAAAGATTTAATTTTTAGATACCCCGTGCTGAATACCCGGCGTTGCCCGGAAATCTACTTATCCCGACCTTCTTGACATAAATGAGCTCAAATACGAAAATTAATGTGTTTTATGTTTAGTTAAATAAGTATGGGGAAAAATTTATATCGTAACTATTTTTAGATACCTCGTGCTGTTTACCCGGCGTTGTCCGGGTATCTACTCATCCCGATCTTCTTGGCATAAATGAGCTGAAAGTAAAACATTAATGTACTTCTTATGATTAGTTGAATAAATAAAATGAAAAATAGTATATTTTAATTTTTTAAGATTCCCCGTACTTATTACCCGGTGTTGCCCGGGAATTACTTATCTCGACCTTCTTGGCATAAATGAGCAAAAATACAAAATTCGTTATTGTGAGTTATCCGTAAAGTGCTGCTATGCTTGCACAGGAATCTACGTACTTGTCTCGATCTTCTTGGCATCATTGAAAGACAGAAGTGGTTATTGTGAGTTATCCGTAAGAGATAAACATATGCTATTGTGGACGTTTTTGTGCTACTTTTTAAGATATTCAATTCTGTGTACATTACGTTTGTGTATTTGTTATGGTTTAGGTAGCGTAAGCCATTTAAGCGTCGAAAAAGCTACTTTCCCCCCACGTTTTCCACTACAAAGGGCGATTTTTAAGGATGTAGGAGTTAAGTATCACAACTCTCTTATAGCCTATATTCATCCCGGGAATCTCCTGAACATTTTGCAAAAAAAAAAACCCACCACAATGGGATTAACGATATGGCTGCGCATAAAGTACGAAGAAACAAACAAACAAACAAACAAACAACAAACATTCATTTTTATATTATTAGATATTATTATTATTATTATTATTATTATTATTATTATTATTATTATTATTATTATTATTATTATTATTATTATTATTATTATTAATTAATTAACTCATTCATTCATTCATTCATTCATTCATTCATTCACTCACTCATTCATTCATTTTGAGAATTTTCCTCATCATTGAGGGTTTTCTCCAACCAATCTTAGTAATTAACATGAACTTATAAATAAATAAATAAATATAACAAAGGGATTTACTATCACAAAAGGTTTAAGGCAACGTTGCAGTTTATCTCCAACTCTATTTAAAATTTATCTCGAAAGGGTACTAAGAGACTGGAGGAAAAAATGTCAAAAAATAGGCATACCCATCCAAAATACACATATAAATTCATAAAATTTTGCAGATAACCAGGTATTAATAGCACAAGACAACGATTACATAGAATATATGGCTAAGAAACTAAAAGAAGAATATGAAAAATGGGGACTTTATATTGAGAAAACTAAATACATGTGTATAGGAGAAGAAATGGAAAATATAAATTTGAACAATGGAGAAGAACTAAAACCTAGGATTGAATGCACTTATTTAGGAACACAATTAAACCATTCAGGCGATAACACAGTGGAAATTAAAAATAGAATCGCACAAATAAAACAGGCTATAAATGCTTTAAACTCTGTTTGGTGGAGCAAAAATATTACAAAAAATAGAAAATTACAAATATATCAAACCATAATTCAGGGCTTTTAACGTATGGTGCTGAAGTCTGGTAAATTCTTACCAGGGAAATGAAAAGAATTTTAAGTACAGAAATGGATGTTTTAAGAAGATCAGCTGGAAAATCTAGAATGGATAGAATACGAAATAAAGAAGTAAGGGAAATTATGGGTGTACAAGAGGAGCCGGACATCATAAACAATATAGAAAAGAAAAGATTACAGTGGTATGGCCATGTCAAAAGAATGCAAGAAAAAAGATTGCCTAAAATTGTTATGGAATGGATCCCAATGGAAAGGAGGAAGAGAGGAAGACCGAACAAGACTTGAATGGAAGGGGTACAAACAGCAATGAATATCAGAGGAATGGAGGATGATCAATGGATGGACAGAGAGGAATGGCGTTTGGTTTCCGGAAGACGGCGGCAGCTGCCATGATACCGGATGATGATGATGAAATTAATATAAATGACTACGGACTTATAGACTATCAGTTTGTAACAAACATTCACAAATTTCCCTTAATTAAATTTCTCCATTGTTCTCTGTGTCTTCATCTGTTACACCAAATTTCCTCATTGAATTTTGAATGTTGTTCTTCCAGGTTGTTCTTGGTCTTCCTTTTCTGTTCCTTCTTTCAATTTCCTATGCATAGACAGCCTTTGGTAGTCTTCTATCCTGTATTCTTCTTACGTGTCCATACCATTTTAGCCTTCTGTGTTCAATCTCATCCATTATATTTCTTTCTGCATTCATCCATTTTCTAATTGCTGTATTTCTAATTTTTTTCCAGTCGAGATTTTCTGGCAGCTCTTCTGCAAAGATCCCTTTCAACTGAAGTTATTCTGTTGACATGTTGTTGTGTCATTGTCCAAACTTCCGAACCATATAACATTATACTTTCTAGTACGGATTTATAAATTAGTTGTTTTGTTCTGTTAATGATGTTTCTACTCTATAGTATATGGTTTAACGTTATTATTATTATTATTATTATTATTATTATTATTATGATTATTATTATGATGATTATTATTATTATTATTATTATTATTATTATTATTATTATTATTATTATTATTATTATTATTATTATTATTATTATTATTATTATTATTATTATTATTATTGTCTGTAAAGGGAAGGTGCTAAGAGGAAGGAGAACCTCTAACTGCTTTAAATTCTAAGACTTAGAGGAACCGACCTGCACATCTTCCTAGTGTCCAATCCCACCTTCACGTGGTGCTGCTGTTAGTAACCATATAACTTATATTTAATACACAAGTGATCTTCTTGGTGATATAATATTAAAATATATATGTAGTCAATATGCCCATTTCACCAATTAATGTTTTAAAATGGTCAACAAGTTTCTACAGCCAAGCTGTCATTCTCAAGACCAGATATTGACTCATCTGGTCAATATCTGGTCTTGAGAATGACAGCTTGGCTGTAGAAACTTGTTGACCATTTTAAAACATTAATTGGTGAAATGGGCATATTGACTACATATATATTTTAATATAACTTATACGTATAACTTATGTGGTGAACGGACGGGATGGGCTACTCACCAATTGCACTGGTCAGCATGGTGAGATATTTACCGATATGGTATTACTTCCACTTCCATACCATATCTCTTTTTTATCTTTCCTATCCAGTCTCTCTGGACTGAACACTTGTTGCTTTCCGACCCCGATGGTATTAGAGTATTCGAGGCCGAGGGGATCATTTCATCTTATATTTTCTGTCAAATTCTTCCTATAGGGCAGATCACGCTCTTAGCTGTTAGTGAAAGCAACTGATCTAAGGATGGACACCTGAAAAAAATCCCTGGTCCTCCAGGTTGGGGGTTGATGCGGTAGGCCAGCTCCCTCCCATCAGAAAAAAAATTGGAATGCTAAAAAACCTAATAGAGATAAGCCGGTCAGATTAAAAGGAAGACGAATCAAGCTACGGAAACGAACTATGCTAATTGGAACATGGAACGTACAAGGTATAAGGAATAAAATGGAGGAGGTCCTTAAACAGATGGAGGACTTGAAGCAGGACATAATCATACTGACAGAAACAAAGAAGAAAGGAGAAGGAATGGAAACTTTAGGATCGTATGTTCACATTTACAGTGGTGTTAAAAAGAATGAAAGGGCTAAAAGAGGGGTTTCAATACTTATCAAGAAGAAATATGAGATATATCACAAACTGGGAAGCAATAAATGAAAACATAATTAAAATGAATATATCTCTTTTTGGTATAAAATGCGTTATATTAGGAATATATGGAATTAGTGAGAATGGAAATTATTTAATAAAAGCTAAATTTTATAGTACATTAAATTCTATTATGGATGAGTTCGGGACCTCAAGAGAAATTATATTAGCTGGCGATTTTAACAGCAGAATCGGCAAAGAGATAGATAATGATGTAGTCGGACCATATGGAGAATTTGAGAAAAATGACAATGGTAGAAGATTGATAGGATTTTGTGAACAATATTCACTTAAAATCCTGAATGTATTTTACCAACATAGAGATATTCATAAGTATACTTGGCACCAAGATACTCTTAATCTACAATCGATAATAGATTTTGTAATAATTAAGAGACATTCAATTTTAAAGACTCAGGATGTAAGGTCATATAGAGGATGATCATGCGGAAGTGATCACTATTTATTGAATGCAAAAATAATATTTCCATTCCAAAGTAAAAATGACAGGCTAAATAAAACTAAAAATGAAGATGACAGTTTCCATGACTTGGATGGTTTGGAGAATGAGAGCACATTATATCTGTATAAGAAAAGTTAGATGATCAGTTACTAATCTCTACGTTTGACAATGCTCAGGAAGAATACAACTATATAGTAAAAAGTATTCACAGGCAGCAAACGAAGCTTTAGGAGAAGCAAATAGAGAAATAAATGAATTCAAATATTCTTGGAATGAGGACTTAGCAAAAGAAATAGGAAACAAAAAAGAAAAATATTTAATGTGGTTGAATACCAAAGATCTGAAAGACAAAATACAATATAAAGAAGCTGAAGCAAGAGTTAGAAAGAAAATTACGGAAGATAAAATTCAGAGCTGGGAACAAAATTGTTTAAAAATTCAAACATGTATTGGAGGAAAACGAAGTTCTGAATCTTGGAGAATTTTAAAAAAATTGAGAAATGAAAGAAGTGGACAAACAAATGTACAAACAATACCTATGACTGAATGGGAAAATTATTTTAAAACGTTACTATCAGAAAACAGGGTATTTAATTTAGATAACGTTCAAAATATTCCAGAAATAAATGAAGATGAACATATACAATTGGACAGAGAGGATGTTAAAATGAATTTTCAATCATTAAAAAATAAAAGATCTAGTGGTCCAGGAGGAATTCCAGCAGAACTATTAAAACATGGATCCGACCATTTATTTGAAGGACTGAGAAAATTATTTACAAAATTTATGAATGGTGGAAAAATTTCCTGAAGAATGGAAACTAGGACACATTTCGACAATCCATAAAAAAGAAAAAAAAGACCAACGCGAAAGGTATAGAGGTATAACAGTGACAAGTACTATGAGTAGACTCTATGGACGTATACTAAAATATTATTTGGAAAACCCTATAGGCTAATGATATGGAATTAGAGGATAAGTCAGGATTTAGAGCAGGTCGTTCCACAACCGACAATTTATTTTGCATTACTCAGGTAATAGAAAATCAAATGCAATATGGACAACCTTTGCACCTACTATATGTAGATATAGAGAAAGCATTCGACAATGTCCATATAGAGAAACTATGGATTGCTTTAAGACGTATGGGAATTAAGACTATAATAATTGAAGCTATACAACATTTATATGACAATTGCATGTCTAAAATTAAAATTGGCAGTAAATTGTCACCCCTCCATGATATCTTTACCTTGTCGTGGTGGAGTGGCTTGCGTGCTTAAATGATCCTGTAAGCTATGCCGGCGGTAGCATTGCTGCCGATAGGGTTACCCTTGCCGGACTGGTCGAAGGTGATAAGCCGGACGAAAAAAGTACCTTGGTCGAAAGAGTGACGATCTTTCACCGTAAAAAATACAACCGTCAAGAAATGCGGACATGGATTCAACTGGTGTAAAATTTTCCGGAGGTCAAATAGTCCCCCATTCGGTTCTCCGGGCGGGGACTATTTCAGGGAACCCATGCCAAAGGCTCAAACACAGGGACATGTTTCTAGGAACATGGAATGTTAGGAATTTATACAATAGCAGGGCACTAGAGATATTAACGCGGGAATTAGTTAATCACCCTTGGATATAGTCGCTTTACAGGAAGTTTGGTGGCCAGGAGAAGGTAGTCAGGAATCAGGAAGCTTTGCATTATACTATGGGGGTGCAGAAAGACCTGCATTTGGAACGGGTTTTTTAGTCAGAAGGAGGATCCTATCCGCTATCCGAGATATTAAGTTTGTTAGTGATAGGATATCATACATAATTCTAAAGGGTAAACGACATGATTTTATAATTGTAAATGTACATGCCCCCACAGAAGATAAAGATGATAAGATCAAGGATGAGTACTATGAAGAATTAGAATGCTTTTTTAATAGCATTTCACGATATCATATGAAAATTGTCTTAGGAGAATATAATGCAAAAGTGGGGCGGGAAGATATATTCAAACCAACAATAGGCAAATTCAGTCTTCATGAAGATAGTAACGATAACGGGGTTAGATTAGTCACATTTGCCACATCAAAGAATGTCATTGTTAAGAGCACAAATTTTCAGCATAAGGATATTCATAAATACACCTGGACGTCCCCAGATGGAGAAACTCTGAACCAGATAGATCATGTATTAGTGGATAAACGCTGGCACAGTAGCATCATCGATGTTAGATGAGTTAGAGGGACAGACTGCAATTCGGATCATCATCTGGTCAGAGTGAAAATCAGACAACGGCGATCGCTTATGAGAGGAACAAACGCTAAAGATGATTCTGTAAAATTTGAATTAAAAAAGTTAAAAAATTATGAAATGCGGCAAGAATATCAAATCAAAATTGCTAATAGATTTGATGTACTGGAATCTTCAGATGACAATGTGGCAAACGAAGAAGAAACTGATATAAATAAAGAATGGGAGGCTATAAGAGATACTATTAAATTGTCAGCATCAGAAAGCATTGGTTGTTTAAAAAAGAGGCAAAACAAGGAATGGTTTGATGAGGAATGTGCCGTCATTGTGAAGAAAAGAAAGCTAGCAAAATTTAAATGGTTACACGAGCCAAATGAGATAAATTTAGAGCAATTGATAGTATTAGACAGGAAACCTCCAAGTTACTAAAGAGTAAAAAGACTGCGATGGGCAGGACACGTTGCACGTATGGGGAATTAAAGACTTGCATGGAAGCTTCTTGTAGGAAAGCCAGAGGGAAAACGCCCAGTTGGTAGACCAAGAATGAGGTGGTAGAATAACATTAACTATGATTTGAGGGAAGTAGATTATACAGGGAATGATTGTAAAACATTAGGTCAGGATAGGGATGTATGGAGAGCGTATGTCCGGGCGGCCATGAACCTACGGGTTCGATAGTGCCAGTGAGTAAGTAAGTAAGTTGTCACATGGTTTTACGATAAATGTACATGAAATATTAAATAATTGGAGGGGGATTTGTTCAAGCATGGGAATTCCTATTTCAAAAAACAAAACTTTATACAACTTACATTTTGCAGATCAATTGTTAATTGCACAAGATTATGAAGATTTAGAATATACTCGTATGACTAGAGAAGTAATAGAAATATATGAAAAATGGGGTTTAAATTTGAACATGAAAAAAAACAAAATATGTATCAATTGGTGAACCAGAACAAAATTTAATTTTGGAGCCTGGAGAAACAATAAAATCTTGTAGTGAGATCACATATTTAGGAATTAAAATGAATAAAAATGGGAGTTATGAAGAGGAAATAAGAAATAGAAATAATAAAGGAAAATTTGCAATTGCTTGCCTCAATGGAATATTGTGGGATAAAAATATAAGTAATAAAAATAAAATGAATATATATCATACAATTGTTAAAAGCATCATTACTTATGGAGCAGAACTTTGGTCATTAACAACAAAAACAAATAAGTACCTTTTGGCAACGGAAATGGATTTTATACGAAGGGCCGCAAGAATTTCAAGAAGAGAAAAAATTAGGAACTCAGTTATAAGGGAGAAAATGAAGATTGAAGACACTATTTTAGATTATATTAAATCTCAGCAATTAAGATGGTTCGGACATGACCAGCGAATGGAAGAGGATCGACTACCAAAATCTGTTTTGGAATGGAAACCTGAGGGAAGACGAAGCAGAGGAAGACCTAAAACCTCCTGGAGTAAGGGAATAGGTTTATATATGAAGGAGAAACATCTACAACCAGCAGATTGGATGGACCGACAAAATTGGCTATTATGAATCGGATAATGTCAAATACATCAATCATCCGATGATCTATCTACCTATTATTATTATTATTATTATTATTATTATTATTATTATTATTATTATCATTAATCAATGACAGCAAATGTCGATTATCATATGCAGTTAATCGATTTGGCGTATACTTGATGAAAACCCATTATGTATTTAATAAATAAAACTATCAAATATATTTATGAAAATCATATAAAACTTTGATAGTTTTATTTATAAAATAGGTTATCTTATGGTTGGCCAGTTTAAAAATCTAACAAAACATATCAAATAAGTTAGTATAAAGGGCAAATCATAAGAGATTTCACCTTGTCGATAAAATTCTTAACATAACGGCTTCAGTGAATGAAAAGTCGTGTGGTATTTGAAAATACCATTTAGTGATTAAAATTAATATACTATTCAGTTAATGCAATTTTTAATAAATAATTTAAATTAATTGGAAATAAGTTATTCAATTTAAATAATATTATTTATTTGAATTTACTGTGAAATGTTTCGTTGGACCGAACTTCTGTTTTATGCCGCTTACAAATCAGAAACATTTGAGCGTCAGATTCGATAATTTCCCAATAATTTTGTTTCAGGTCTGATAATTTAATTTCCGACATTATTTCAGTGATAGTCGATTATAATTGAATCACACTGACGCGGAAAGTAACTTGGGTTGGTCAACTTCTGTGCCTATCTTATGAAGAAATTAGTCAAGGGAAAGAAAACTTTATTGAAATTTTAATCTAGGTCTATAAAATAGATAATTATCTCAATAAAAATTTAGGGCTCAACAAGAGAATTAAAATAAAATGTTATAAGTAATCAGAAATATACAAATACACCGTTTGATGAATACCAACTTTAGAACATGCTTAACAAGATCTTCCTTCCATCATCAACTAATTCTGGCTGGTAGTGAGAAGCCCCTGATGTGACGAATTCAGTTCTTTCTGGCGGTGGTTTATCTACTTGTTGAAGTATTCTCAGATGATATATCAAAATTTATAATATTATTTTTTTATTTTGTAATAAACATTTTTTTTTTTCAGAACTATCAGTTACTCGTAACAATACTGCGGCTCTGCGCGCCATGAAGTATGTTTTGAGAATATACAGAATATTTTGAAATTTATTACACGTAT
This sequence comes from Diploptera punctata, assembly GCA_030220185.1. NCBI lineage: Eukaryota > Metazoa > Arthropoda > Insecta > Blattodea > Blaberidae > Diploptera > Diploptera punctata. The sequence continues at coordinate 16,954 of JASPKZ010008872.1, read as the reverse complement.
TAATCAAACTTTTTAAAATAAATTTAAACCAGCGGGTTGACCAAAGCGATAGTGTTTAAGACTCGTATTCGGTTGGCCCTGATTTCAAACGCCCATGCCGATATGCCTAAGCTTCTTTTCTGGCATTTCCCCAAACACTAAGGCAAATCCTGGATTGGAAATTTCGTAATCAGGACCCATTTCATTATAATTACCATTTGATGGTATTATTAATACGAAGCATGTGAAAGCTCGAACAATAGTAGAGGTTAAACCATTGGATAAATCTATCTTTGATGCTTGTAAGTTCATAGAAAATACTCAGGGAGATTCAAATATTGAAATGTTTTCACTTGTTCTCTTGGTGATTGAAGATATATTATTATCTATTTGTCCATTCTATTAGATTCTTATTCCATACTATGCGTCTCTTTCTTGTTATTGAAGTTAGGCCGTTTAATTACCGTGATTTTACATGTGTGTATGAACAACTTTGTTTTTAGGTATTTATGTTTCCTAGTTAAAAGCTCGAAATATCCTATTTATGTTTTCAGATATTGTTCAGGATCAGATGAGAGGTCAATTCTAGGAAAAATACAAAATAATCGTTATTTAATCATAACAGAATTTATGATCTTGATAAAGAAAAATAATACAATCATTTTAATCGGACTGCTTGTAAATGAAATAGCTTCTTCTCTGTTCCATTGCCGCATATTATTAGGAATAATCTGGAATCCCTGTCTACACTCTTCTCGAGTGGAAGACTCAAGAACCGACTTTTCCGGAATGAATGTATAAACGCATACATGCATATGGTAATTTCTCCGTAGCCCCATCAATACACACTCTGCTAGCTAACAAATCTCCTTTTATGGAACATGACAAGAGTCTCGTTACCACCCGCGAAATTAAAAAATCCAACCTAAGAATTCGTAATAATATATAATGTTAGAAAACTGAAAAAGGAAAAGCTGTTTTCAAATTAAAGAATTCGCTTTTTCTTCAACAATCAAAAAAAGAAGAAGAAGAAGAAGAAGAAGGAATAAAATACAGAAGTTTGTCACATACCAACCATGCTATATAAGACGAATATCACTTCCGCCATCTGTTGGACAAAATTATTTTCAAATGACGTGGTGTAGTTCAATCTCATTGTCAACATTAAAGTTTATTCTACTTCAGTACAAAGCTGAACTTAAAAACTCCACATCATAATATCGATAATGTTATATCAGCGATCTTCCAGAAAAAGACATTTGAGATATTCTGCCGCTACCTTACAATCTTTTATGAAACTATGATTATATCTACTACAATCACGGATGTAAACTAGATGCTGTTGTCTAAAGTAAGTTTCCAATAAAGAGTATCGATGAAAACTATGATGCTGATATGTCTTTCTCAGAAAACATCCAAATTTATAATATTTTACTTACACGTGTGGAAAACGCTTGCTCAGAAAATTGAACTTGAACTAACGACCGCTGATGGGAGACAACCTTCGTTGTTTGAAAATAAATGTTATGGTATTATAATATCATTACGTTTCACCTTGTTTCTTATTGTATTTTAGGCAGTTTTCACTTTATTATGTAAATTTTATTTTATACTGCAGTTAATGAAAAAAGTTCCAAATATAAGGAATAAAAATACTACTACTACTACTACTACTACTACTACTACTACTACTACTACTACTACTATAATAATAATAATAATAATAATAGTATGCATTGTAGAGACTCTTGACGTCCCAACTCCTTTCAAAAAATGTTAAACCGAAAATATATAAAACTATTATTCTACCAGTTATATGGATGCGAAACATGGACTCTTACTTTAAGAGAGGAAAAGATATTACCGGTATTTGAGAATAAAGTTTCTAGGAAAATTTTTCGACCAAAGAGACATGAACAGACAGATGAATGGAGAAGACTAAGGGTCGCATGTTTGGACGCATTAGACAGTAAAATGCCTTCTCTGCTGAGCAAGTTGTATGCTAATACGATTTTGCTTACTCAGAAATCTGTTCATGCGATAATAATTGGTTAAATTTGTAAGCTACCTGCGGAGGTACCTTACATGAGCAACTCAAATTAAAATCCCGAAGGGAACCGAACGGGAACCGATGGTAATCGATGTACTTTGCTGCTTTATCCAACATTTATCCAAGATGTCGGACCTTGAAGACTTCGATCATGTTTTCGGTATACACGGAGAAGAGGAATTTGATAGAGTCTACCAAAGAATTCAACTGGAAGAACAGGAGAATCGGCGTAATATTGCGTGTCGCAGACGTGTTTGTATACGGTATTATTTGCGGGATGCAAGCATAAATGCATTCCTCTATAGCAGACGAAAATAACGGAAGTGGTTTTATCGCTGAGAATTCTGGGTAATTCGTTGCCAATATTACGAAAACGTCGACTCTCGTGCATGACCGTTAAGTCGGCCGTTAATTCGTTCTCAGCAATTGCTCACGGTGAATCAGCTCACTAGTGATTGGAAGTAATTTGAGTAGAGAGTAATGTTCTAACATACGACCCTAAATAACAGTGAACCACATGGTCTTTATAGGAAGCCAGATATAATGAGAAGAGTTAAGTCTCGTAGACTGCGATGGGCAGGACATATGGTACGAATGGAGAATAAAAGACGTGCATGGAAGTTTCTTGTGGGAAAACTAGAGGGAAACCGCCCAGTTGGTAGACCAAGAATGAAGTGGGAGAATAACATTAAATATGATTTGAGGGAAGTAGATTATACAGAGATGATTGGAAAACATTAGCTTGGGATAGGGATGTATGGAGAGTTTATGTCCGCGCGGTCATGAACATCCGGGTTCGGTAGTGAAAGTGAGTTAAAATAATAATAATAGTAATAATAATAATAATAATAATAATAATAATAATAATTAATGATAATGATAATAAGAATGTAACAAAATTAAAGAATTTAAAAAAGTAAGTATTCGTTTTAAGAACAAATTATTTAAAAGTTGTACATTTACAGAAAATTAAATAAGTAGATTCACGAGATCCCTCCATGGTATCTTTACCTTGTCGTGGTGGAGTAGCTTGTGTTCTTATATGATCCTGAGAGCTATCCCGGCGGACTGGTCGATGGTGATAAGACAGACCAAAAAAAGTACCTTGGTCAAAAGAGTGACGATTTTTCACCATAAAAATACAACCGCCAAGAAATGCGGACATGGGTTCAACTGGGATAAAATTTTCCGGAGGTCAAATAGTCCCCCATTCGGTTAACAGGGCGGAGACTACTTCAGAGAACGCATGCCAAAGGCTCAAACACAGGGACATGTTCCTAGGAACATGGAATGTTAGGACGTTATACAATGGCGGGGCACTAGAGATATTAATGCGGGAATTAGATAAATCACCCTTGGATATAGTCACTTTACAGGAGGTGGCCAGGAGAAGGTAGCCAGGAATCAGGAAGCTTTGCGTTGTATTACGGGGGCGCAGAAAGACCTGCATTTGGAACGGGATTTTTAGTCAGAAGGAGGATCCTGTCCGCTATCCGAGATATTAAGATTGTCAGTGATAGGATATCATACATAATTCTAAAGGGTAAACGACATGATTTTATAATCGTAAATGTACGTGCTCCCACAGAAGATAAAGACGACAAGATCAAGGATGAGTTCTATGAAGAATTAGAATGCGTATTTTATAGCCTTTCACGATATCATATGAAAATTATCTTAGGAGAATTTAATGCAAAAGTGGGACGGGAAGATATTTTAAAACCAACAATAGGCAAATTCAGTCTTCATGAAGATAGTAACGACAATGACGTTAGATTAGTCACCTTTGCCACATCAAAGAATCTCATTGTTAAGAGCACAACATCTCAGCATAAGGATATTCATAAATACACCTGGACGTCTCCAGTTGGCTATAACAGATACTATTAAATTGTCAGCATCAAAAAGCATTGGTTGTTTAAAAAAGAGGCAAAACAAGAAATGGTTTGATGGGGAATGTACCGACATTGTAAAGAAAAAAAGCTAGTAAAAATAAAATGGTTACACGAGCCAAATGAGGTAAATTTAGAGAAATTGGGTAGTATAAGACGGGAAATCGCCCAGAGAAAAAAAGAGGGAATATATGAGAGAGAAGATTAATCAACTTTAAATAAATGCAAAAAATAAGAACATTACAGAATTATATCAGGGAATTAGGTTAAAGACGAAAGGATTTCAGGCTAGAACAACATAATTCGGAATGAAAATGGGATATGATTTCAGACTCCAGGAGTATATTAAATAGATGGAAAATTTACTTTAATCAGCTATTAAATGTACATACAGAACAGGGCTTTGAGGAGGAAAAGTTACAGACAGTTGAAATGTTGTTGCAGAACCTAGTGCATTACAGGTTGAAATGGCGATAGAAAAATTGAACATGTATAAAGCATCAGGTTCAGATGAGATCCCAGCAGAACTGATAATATCAGGGGGAGAAAAATTGATGAATAAGATATGCTGGTTGCTTAGTATGATTTGGGAAAAAGCTCTTCCAGATGAACGGAAAGAATCAATTATCGTACCAATTTATAAAAAAAGGAGATAAAACTCATTGCAGCAACTACAGGGGCATCTCGTTACTCTCAACTTCGTACAAAATTCATCAAATATATTAGTAAGCAGACTTACTCCTTATATTGATGACATACTAGGAGATCATCAATGTGCATTTAGAAGAAACAGGTCTACAGATCAGATGTTTAGTATAAGACAGATTTTAGAAAAGAAATGGGAATATAATGGTACTGTACATCAAATATATGTAGACTTCAAAAAAGGATACTATTCAATTAAGAGGGAGAAGTTATATAGTATCCTGCTGGAGTTAGGAATTCTTAAAAAGTTAGTTAGACTTCTGCGAATGTGTCTAAATGGCATAAAGATTAGTGTGCGTGTAGGCAAATAGTTTTCGGATATTTTTGAAATCCAGAATGGGTTGAAGCAAGGAGGTCCACTATCTCCTCTACTATTTAATTTTGTACTAGAGCATGCCATCAAATATTTAGAGGATGAGGAAGGCCTAAAACTCAATGGTATCAATAAGCTGTTAGTTTATGCTGATGATGTAGTACTATTGGCCGATAGCGAGGAGATACTAAAGGACAACACGCATACTCTATTGAATAACACTAAGAAATTAGGACTGGAAGTAAATATCAATAAAACTAAATATATGGTCACACGTAGAAGTACAATATATAATGGAATGGACAGCTAATGACAAACGAGGGAAATTTTGAGGAAGTGGCTGAATTCAAATACCAAGGAACAATAATCACAAATAAGAATGAGATGCACAAAAAAATTAAACATAGGCTCAATTCTGGAAATGCGTGCTATTATGCATTGCAGAGACTCTTGATGTCCCAACTCCTTTCAAAAAACGTTAAACTGAAAATATATAAAACTGATATTATAGTAGTTATATTATATGGATGTGAAACATGGACTCTTACTTTAAGGGAGGAAAGGAGAGTACGAGTATTTGAAAATAAAGTACTTAGGATAATTTTTGGACCAAAGAGAGATTAACAAACAGGTGAATGGAGAAGACTACATAACAATGAACTATATGGTCTTTATAGGATGCCAGATATAATAAGAACAGTAAAGTCTCGTAGACTGCGATTGGCAGGACATGTAGCACGTATGGGGAATGAAAGACGTGCATGGAAGCTTCTTGTAGGAAATCCAAAGGGAAAACGCCCAGTTGGTAGACCAAGAATGAAGAGGGAGAATAACATTAACTATGATTTGAGGGAAGTTGATTATACAGTGAATGATTGGAAAGCATTGGCTCAGGATAGGGATGTATGTAGAGGTTATGTCCGCGCGGCCATGAGCCTACGGGTTAGATAGTGCCTATGAGTAAGTAAGTAAGATTTACGAGATAAATTATTTTTCAAAACACTGGTTTATTTTCTTAAAACCATAATTAAAGTGGCTGAATTCAAATACTTACGAACAATAATACAAACAGGAATAAGAAATTAAACATGGGCTCAATTTTGGAAATGCATACTATTATATTACAAAGACTTTTTTCGTTCCAAAGTTTCTTAAATAGACCAGCCATAACTTCTGGAGGATCCGACATGCTCACCACATGTCACCCCTACAAAGGCTTATGATCGTCTAGCTCTGTGATTAACACATGTGGACGCGAGGCCAGCAGCCGGATGGTAGGCTAAGGGCCTGTCGCGCTTTGAATTTTTTTTAAAGCGTTAAAAACATTTATTCTCCCAATTATAATATATGGATATGTAACACGGACTCTTACTTTTGAGGGAGGAGAAAATATTACAGGCATCTGAGAAAAAATGTTTAATCATAGAGAGACGAACAGAGGTGATTGGAGAAAACTTCATAACAGTGACTTCCTAACAGGTGAATTATACAGGGGATGATAAGAAAACGTTTACTCAGGATAAGGATGCATCGAAAGCTTATGTATGCGCGGAATGAACCTATGGGTATGATAGTGCCAAGGAGTTAGTTAGATATAGCATTTTACTCGTATCAAATTTGTGAATTATCAGCAAGACGATTCGTTTATATTTCAATTTAAGATTTATTTGAACTGTTTAGCATATTAACTGAGGGTCTGATGTAAAAGATTACAAATAACATTAAATGTTATTTTCAGCATAGACTGGGATTTTAGACTTTAAATATATATATATATATATATATTTTACCTCAAAACGTTGGGTCTGTAGGCTATCATTTAGCTTAAATTGCCAATTTTTACTTACGACATTTTTTAAATAAAATATATTTGTGCCGTTTTCCTTCTGACATCTTCGAATCATAATTATTTTTGTGATAAATAAGTTATCTTTTTCTTGAAGCACAAACAGACATTTTCAAACATTTTGAATAATGCACCCAAAGAGAGGAATTTGAGTAGCTACAATAAGTAGCGGCTCGAGGTTGACAAAACTAACTATAACGGCTGGATGTCCCGAAATTCTGACCACATGTCACCCCTATATTGACTGTATGACTGGTGAGTGGAAGAGAAGGCCACATTGCCTTAACTCCACCAGGCTAAATAAATATATTCTATTCTATTCTATATTATTGTCCACCTCTGTGATTAACACATGTGAATGTGAAACCAGCAGGCGACTGGTAGCCTGAGGGTCTCCTCGGCCGTGCGTCATGGAGTGGACTTACGGAGTATTTTTGTTTACATTCTGAATTTCCAAAGCCTCCTACAAGCCAACTAGTTGTTTATTTTTAATTAATGTGGCAAATGACAGATATCATGCAAAAAAAAAAAGTTTATCAAAGATAATATTAAATAATGACGCAGATGGAAAGACGTTATAAAGGACGGTTCCTTAAATGATGACTCGATTAGTAAGACAGGAAGGGATTTTTAATCTAAAAAACAGAAGAATAATAAGAAGAAAGAAGAAGTTATGATCTTAATTTGAAAGTGTGAGTTATGTTATGCGCTGTGGTTCCTTCCTCTTCTAAGACTGGGACTAATATTCTTCATGGCACTTTTACTTTCATAATTTATCATACAGATGGTTCTTCCATCACCATGTCCTCTGGGACTTGCAGAAGCTTTTGCTCTGTCTCTCCTTGGCTGAGGAACCGAAGCGTTAACCGTCTCTTGAGATACGTCATTCCAAAGCAAACATCACCTACTGTATCCAACTCTCGGCGGTTTGAATATTCCATTTTCGAACATCGTTACCACATTTACAACGTTCTAAAACACGTACGCTAACAAGTAGATCGCGATTCTTCCGTTTCGTATATTCTCTTAGTCTATCGCAATCAATTTTTTTTTAAATCTCATCGTGGATTGAAGTAACCTATATCCTAATGCAAGTAGTTCATATTGATAATTATTTTGAAATTGTAAATTGTCGAAAGTCCATTTAATGCTGCAGCAGAGTTATATTGACATTATTAATTACATAAATATTGGATGTTTCATGTGGGTCAAATTTATCCCTGTAGGCTAAAGTCACAACATCATTGAACCGTAAACTCAATACATTTTAATTAAACTGCATAGATAATAATTTTGCAAAAATATTTGATACACCTTGAAAATTAAATGCAACTAAATTATATTTGTATAGTCACAGAGAATAAAATTCGAAAAATAGCCAAAGTGAGTTAATCATTACAACTGTGATATAAAATTATAAAATTAATACCTGTATGTTAAGTCGTTCTCAAATTTAATAAACACTTTTTTAAATTCTGTAGGCCTTTCTTTATCTTGTTCTATCTTCAGCAAGAGGTTACACTGGCCTGCGAAGATTTTGTATTTTAATACAAACAAGTCGAGTCAAATCCCCTGATAACGGAACTGTTACTAGTTTTTGCGTATCACGTTCACATTTCGCTCAATTACATTTTTAACACAAAAAATGAGAGCGCGCGGTCCACCAATTGTATTCGGTATATACGTACTGTATTACTATATGTAAACACCTAAAATATAATATAGTTTTATAATAATTTATTTTATTCTTACTGGTTTGTCATTGTGTTTAACTGAGGGTAGATTCATCTTACAACCCTCTCCTGGTTACATCGCATAGTTTCCGGCAGAAAAACTGCAGAAACAATAAGCCATCAGCACATGGGCCAGATTACAATTCCAATACCATCAATAACAATACAAAAGAGCAGTACCAGCTCTGCTTCCACCTCCAGCACTGAAGATGATTTCAATTTGTTCCTCCAATCAAAAGACAACAATCCGCGTCGTCAATTAATCAAAATTAAACGATTTGGGCCTTACAAAGACTAAAAGTGAACTTTTTTGCTCGAGTTTTAAAGAAAGACAATCTTTTAACTCCTGGTACAACTTTTTATTGGTACAAAACTCGTGAAGGAGAATTTAAAAAGTATTTCGTAAATAAATATAAAGGTATTAACATTAATAATGGTTCTAATAATTTAAGTAAAATATTGGTACCTCCTTCAGTTCATTAGAGTAGGATTAATGATGCAATTTGCAAAATGTTTGGACAAAAATGTCCCTTGTTACCTATACATTGCTACAATTATGTTACTGTCGGAGGCAGAAGTAAAGGAAGATTTTTGATGGCAACAGATTCGCAAACTCATTTAGGGATTTACGTTTAAAAAATAATGCATGTCTGACATGGAACTACAAGCTTGGGAATCATACAAGGAAGTCATGGAGAAGTTTCTGGGTAATGATCAATATGAGAAAACTGTAGAAATCATCCACTGGGATGTAATATGAGCTTCAAGTTACACTTTCTTCACTATCATCTTCAACATTTCCCAGAGAATTTATGAGCACTAATGAAGAACATGGTGAGAGATTCCATCATAAATACATAAAAGAGATGGAAACGAGGTACCAAGGTCGATGGGATGTCCCCAAGATTGACTACAATCGTTGGTGTTTGGTAAGAGAAAATCCTCGGCATGAGCACAAATGCCTATCAACTCACCGTTCATGTCTTGCAAAGTTAAGGAGAAAATAGAGATCTTAATATATATTAGTTGTTCTTTATTAATTTAAATTGTTTTAACTGCACAATTGATATTGCATCAAGCCTCTGTAGGTTATACAGCAATTTAAAGGATTATGGCTATTACATATAATATAAATAGTTAATTTCAACATGACAAAAAAAGATGGATCCGGATTCCGAAATGTCTACAGAATTTTAAAAAGTTTTAATTAAACTAAAAACGACTATACTTCACAGGTATTCATTTTAGAATGTTATATTGAAATTTTATTTAATTAAAATTATTTATTTAATTCAAATAGCGCCTTCTAATTATTCATTTTTCTCATACTTTCGAAATGATCGATATAATTTTCTTAAAAAATTAGTTTCATGATTTTTTATTTTACTGAAATTGTAAAATCATAGAAGCATATGTCAAATTTATCACAGTAAAACTTTATAACTGAAAAACAAAAGATGTTACTTTTTCGAAAATAATTTATGAGAAGATAAATAAACTTATGAAATTACGTGATTTTCCAAAGTTTTTTCATTATGTCACAAAATGCGAAGTGCATCTAGTACTGTCGGTGATATGTATTTAAACAAACGCAATGAATCAAAACAAACTCGTAAAACAAGTAAGGAACGGTCGCTATTTAACATGAAAATGTTCACATAGAGTTTCAGGATAATGGCTACTTTTATAACAAATGCATAAAATGGCTATATATTTCAATTCTCTAACTTCTCATACACTAATTGAACCATTGGTCATACTTCGAAAATGAAAATCCGATAATTGTAGAGTCCATCTCTCTTTAAACAACACTGATACCATATACAACGACCTACAAGGGGACAAAGCGGGTCACTCGACGAGAGAAGGGGAGGCTGACTGAAACCACTCAGGAGTCGAAATGGGAGACCATTTTATATATGTAGGAAATGGGGGGAACGAAAAGATAACATTTGTATACTGAGATGAAATAAGACATTCGTACGCGTTTGTACTGAAAATTGCTTTTTAAAAAGGGAAAAAGAAAGTCAGATGAGAACGACGCTTTTCTTACTGTTATTGTTTTATCGCTGTTGATACTATACACTCTTTTCTTATTCTCTTTAGTTTTAAAAGTTTTGTCTTGCTGAGATTTACATGCCACAACTTCATTACTTTGTCAATTCTTTTTACCTCCAAAGAATTGTAAGTCGGACCATTTGTCTTTTTTTATTACTGACAGTTAACCTGTATTTATTACCAGGCACAGTTGTCAGTTGAACGCAGCATTTTAAGTTTAAATTTCCATATTACATTGACATTTAGTGTTAACTTAATAACGTCAAATTAAAATTTCAGTGCTTCTAAATGAGTTTCCCTACAAAGATAAAAAAAATCTATCTTAATATCAGTTTAATTTTAACAACTATAACAAATATTCTCATTATTTCCACCCGGAAAGCACGTTGTCCTATGATCAAAAAAATAACCAATTCAACCAAATTAGTTAGTTTCCAAAAAAAATTAATCAAATATATGGATAATGAATTAAGGATATAAGGAAATGGTTATCGACTGATGTGATTCCTAACAATAATAATAACAATGGCGTCACAACGTTTTAATTAATTCAGTGTTCACACATAGAAATGCGTTTTAGGCCTATAATGGAAATGGGCAACTAATGACAAATGAAGGAAATTTTCAAGAAGTGGCTGATTGCAAGTATCTAGGAACAATAATTACAGATAGGAATGAGATACACAAAGAAATTAAACATAGGTTCAGTTCTGGAAATGCGTGCAATTATGCATTACAGGGACTCTTGTCGTCCCAACTCCTTTCAAAAAAACGTTAAACTGAAAATATATAAAACAGATATTCTCCCAGTTGTATTACACGGATGCGAAACATGGACTCTTACTTTAAGAGAGGAAAGAATATTACGAGTATTTGAGAATAAAGTTCTTAGGAAAAATTGTGTGCCAAAAAGACTTTAACATTAGGTGAATGGTGAAAACTACAAAATAGTGAGCTACATGATATGTATAGGAAGCCATATATATTAAGAATAGTTAAGTTTTGTAGACTGCGATGGGCAGGACATGTGGCACGTATCTGGATGAAAGAGGTGCATGGAAGTTTCTTGCAGAAAAACCTAAGGGAAAACGCTCAATTAGTAGACCAAGAATGAGGTGGGAGAATAACATTATCCATGATTTGAGGGAAGTAGATTATATAGGACATGATTGAAGAATGTTCGTTCAGTATAGGGATGTATGGAGATCTTATGTCCGAGCGACCATGAACCTATGGGTTCAATAGAACTAGTGAGTTAATTAGTCAACAATCTAAACGTACATCTCGTTCGTTTTGATATTCTACCACTCACGCCTTGTGCTGATAGGCCTACCTATAGACCGTGTTGTAAATCGTTTATGTACTTTTAGCAATGTCTTGAATGTTTTTTTAATGTCACATAGAATCTAAAATAGCCTACTATTAAACTATATGACGTTCCAATTGTCGTTGACTTCGTCTACGGGATCGTACAACTCTTCTCTATAAAATGCAATACACATCATCGCCTAATTATTATTTATCAGACTGCATTGTTAGACACTCCGACACACTCGATCCTATCAGCGTATTCCTCTTTATATCCATCTTCATCACATTGTGTATTACTATCATTTACAGTTTCACTTGTCAGAACATGAAATTCCCTACGTCAGAAACTGTCAAAGTATAACATAAATAAAAATAAATAATAGTTTAAAAACTAAAATAACACACTTTATTAGAAAACCGAACTAAAAATGAAAAAATAAGTTTAATTTCCAACACGCTTGGGATAACATTAAAGAGGCCAACAAACAAATCATCTCCAACACATATAGAATTAAACTAGAGTTATCTACAAAAAAAATACGATCCAAAGCGTGGGGTGCTCTATATCAATCAATATATTTGATAATAAACAGATATTGGTAAAAGTAAAGTATCTAAAAAAACGTAAAAACCATAAAAGCACCCCACGCTTTTGATGGTAAGATTATTTTTTTGTAGATAACACTAGATTTCTTCTCGATGATTTTTTTGTTGACCACTTTAATTTTATCCCAAGCGTGTTGGAAATTAAAATTATTTTTCATTTTTTAGTTCGGTTTTCTAATAAAGCGTGTTGTTTTATTTTTTTTAAAATATTATTTATTTATTATTTTTTAGTTAGGTTTTCTAATAAAGCGTGTTGTTTTAGTTTTTTAAACTATTATTTATTATTTTAATTTTTAGTTTAATTGATTGTCATAAACTGAAATCCCAAGAAAATGTAATTGCTTAATACTCATCTAAAAAAATCCTCCGGGCCGGATTTGAACAAGCTAATTATGGATTACTAAAATTATATACCACTACAGTCCACCGCTCTACTAACTGAGCTCTTACAACGATTGACTAAAAAGTCGGTAAGTCCGCAACCTATTACGTATTCCGGTTTTTAGTTTTTTTTTATTTTCTGATGATTTGGCCAGGATTTTAGAAACAATTATGAAATTGCTGTATTGTCATGGGTCCTTTACAAGTATACAAAGTTTCAAGTCGATCCAATGTTTTTAAGTGGGTGAAAATCGTGTTCAAAGATTCCGTTACATAGATACTGGTCCATCGCATAGACAGATGCTGGTCAAGCTAATATAAAGCGTGTAAAAACTGAAGAATTATTTAATAACAAACAACTTCTACACCTCACTGATTGCATTCTTTTAGCAATTGTTAATAATTTAATTGGTTTTAAAAACATAGTATTAAGACTGATTAATATTTTAAGTTGGTGTTAAAATATGTAATTCACAAATTAATTTGTTACATCTCATTATTTTTACTTGTAATTTTTTATGTAGATTAAATAGGGACATTCTACCAAAACTTTTAATTTATCTTTCTTGTCAATTTTTTATTATCAGTTTTAGTTTTAAATTAAATGATCATTAACATTATTATGTTATTGATGTTACTTTTTTAGGCATTACTTATTGGTCAAATTTTCATTTAGTATTTAATATTAGAATTAATTGTGATTTCTGAATTCTAATGTAACACATGACTGTCCTAGTTAGTGGAAGAGAAGGCCACGATTATAAACAAATAAATAAAGACCAGAAAGTAAAAACCTGATTTTTTAAGTTAATTATTGTAAAAATCTAAATTACTTACAAAAAAATGTAAGAAAACTATAAAAAATAATGATTTTAAAGCACTTTTACTTTTCTTCAAATTAAGTTTATGTGCTTTAAGTTTATATGTGCCTAACGTCTAGTAATCAAGTTTTTTTAATCTCCACGAAAAACTATGATTTTTAAGTGAATATTTTAATAAAAAATGCAATATTTAAAACATATTCGTTTTGAAATTTAAATATGTAATTTATTTTTTACAGTTTCTTATTTGTTGATCACCCTGTATTCTGACAAAGAAATTAGTCAATCATCAGAACAGCTCACTTTTATATCATGGTAAAGATCTATTATCATTTCAATCTGCATTAATAATAAGTAATGGTGCACTCGAATGAGCATAAGTATAGTTTATGTTCTTTCTTTTATGAGTTCATTTAACGTCACTGTCCTTTTTTCACATTTGTTAAAATGGTAGATTTCACACTTTTGTTCACATAGTTTGCACACACACTGTTCATCTGGCTGATGATATTTCACGTTTTTGCACATCTTGTGATGGAATCCATGAATCGCCAGTCCTACTATTGTATGCCTTTGAATTTGGTTGTATCTGGTCCATTCTCTATTTACCATGGCGTCCGTTGCAAAGAAGCTGCTGTCGATTTCTCTTTCCTTCTGTCTCCTTTCTATTACTTCGTTGTATGGTTCTGTGGCAGGTAGCAGCATCTTGTGTCTCAAGTCTTCTAAGAAGAAGGTTTCTCTGGTCAGCATGTAGATCATCCTACTTGGTGTATATTTGCTGGCTTCTATTGCCCTCTTTAGGTATCTTGTTTTCCCATTCTTCAGCCTTTCCAAATCTCTGGTTGTAAGTTTATCCCAGATCAACTCTATACCATATGTTGCAACTGGTGTTATCACCGTCTCGAACAATCTCATGGCTGTTTCCAGTGATAGAGTTGTGATGTTCTTTATGGTCCACATCCCTCTTATGGCGTTTGCAGCTCTCTCCTGTATGTGTTCGTTGAAGGATTTCGCGGTTGTTTGTAATGTAAGACCTAGGTACTTGACTTTGTTTACTATTTTCAGTGGCTGCTCTCCTAAATTTAAGGTATCGTTTGCTGCGATTCTTCCTCCTCTCCTGAATAACATTTTTATGGTTTTCCTTTTATTAATGAAGAAATCGTTCTTTATTGCCCATTTTTGCTGTACATTCATATCGCTTTGTAGTTCCTCTTTGTTTTTTGACCCTATTGCCATGTGATCAGCATACATTATTAGGTTTGATTCAACTGCAATATCAATTCTACTGGAGTTCGATCCAAAATAAGTAATAATTCCACTGAAATTCGATCCAAATGAAATAACAATTCTACTGGAGTACGATTCAAATGAAATATTAATTCTACTGGAGTTCGATCCAAAATAAGTAATAATTCCACTGAAATTCGATCCAAATGAAATAACAATTCTACTGGAGTACGATTCAAATGATTAGTAGAATTGTCATTTTATTTGGATCGAACGCCAATAGAATTGTTATTTTATTTGGATCGGACGCCAGTGGAAATGCTATTTCTTTTGTATCGAACCCAGCGAAATTGTTATTTCATTTTAATTCAACGTTTGTGGAAGTGATGACTTGTGAATGGATTAATAAAACAGAATTATATTACAAGAATGTAAACAGTATGTTCATCATGTTGATTCATTAAAAGCTTCAATGATAGTAAAATGGAAGTCATTGTTGTAGTTGCTATAAAAATAAATCTAAACGACTAGAATGTCTTATGTAAAACCTTTTGTTTCCATTATTTTGATGATTTAGACATCGGGTGAATTTCCTTTAGGACACAAGAAAATATTAGTTTAAGTTTCATATTGCACTATAATACAATTTTAAAGTCTCCAAAGTTCCGATAAATCTAACTATCTGGCACAATCACACCCATAATTTAATGGCTGCGCGGACATATGCTGTTTATTCATCATTATTGTGAGTTTTTTCTAATCATCACCTATATAATTCACCTCCCTCAAACAATAATTGTAACCCCCCTTATTGTTGGTCTAATTACTTCGCGGGTTTCAGTATCGTTATCCTATAACGCCCATAGCAGTCCAAGATACTTAAGAATTTTTATTACATCTGGTTTTCCATTAAATAAAAAATATGTAGGCTTACTATTATTATGAAGTCTTCCCCATTCACTTGTCTTTAGGTCTCCTTTGGTCCAAAAATCAAGAACTAATCCACATGTTTGTGGTCGTATTTTTGTAGTGAAAAAAATCATCACTCTTTCGACAATGTATCTCTTGTTGTCTGATTGTTATCGCCTTTGAATTGTCCTGCATGAATGACCCACTTCGCAACAATGCAACCGCCGCACATACGGAAAAATGCATGATCTAGCTGGACAAAATTAATGACATCGCTCCTACTAGACATATTTTCACGAGACTTCACACATTTTTTAATCAATGCATTTTCTGGATGTATATAACTCTCATTAGTTTTGTGTGATTAAAAAATCACCCCTTGTAGGACGGTGAAATTTTATAAAATTTATATTTGCTCTCATATTGGACATATTTTCACGAAACTAGAACTTTTGCCTATTTATAAATAATATTTATGTTACTTAAGTCACCTGGAATACTTTCTAATACCTCATCTTGTACAAGCACTAATAGTTGCACTGTATGATCTAAAAGATCTTTTAGAGGAACATCAGCTCCACTCTCTCTCTCTCTCTCTCTCTCTCTCTGTCTCTGTCTCTGTCTCTCTTTCTCTGTCTCTGTCTCTGTCTCTGTCTCTGTCTCTGTCTCTCTCTCTGCTCTGTCCTCTGTCTCTGTCTCTCGCTCGCTCTGTCTCTCTCTCTGTCTCTCCCCTTCTGCTGTCTCTTGTCTCTGTCCTCTCTCTCTGTCTCTGTCTCTCTCTCTCTGTTCTGTCTCTCTCCTTTGTCCTCTGTATCTCTCTCTCTCTCTCGCTCTCTGTCCTCTGTCTCTGTCTCTCTCTGGTCTTGTCTCTGTCTCTCTCTCTTCTGTCCTTTCTCTCTCTCTGTCCTCTTCTTGTCTCTCCTCTCTCCTGTCTCTCTGTCTCTCACTCTCTCTCTCGTGTCTCTTCCTCTGTCCCCCCCCCTCTCTCTCTCTGTCTCTCTGTCTCTCTCTCTCTGTCTCTGTCTCTCTCTGTCTCTCGTCTCTCTGTCTCTCTCTGTATCTCTCCTGTCTCTCTCCCTGTATTCTCTGTCTCTCCTCTATGTCTCTTCTTGTCTCTGTCTCT